>VSMD01012306.1:0-155434 GCA_008750895.1 Mirza zaza | reverse complement strand
CATCATAGCTCATAGTGCATCATAGCTCATGGTGCATCGTAGGTGCAACTTCAAACTCCTGTGCTCGAGTGATCTTCCTGCCTCGGCCTCCCAAGTGGCAGAGACAACAGGCATGCACCATCACACCCAGCTATTTTTTCAATTTTTTTTATAGAAATGGGGCCTTGCTCTTGCTCAGGCTGGTCTTGAACTCTTGGCCTCAAGCGATCCTCCAGTCTTAACCTCCAAAAGTGATAGGATTACAGGCATGAGCCACTACACCCAGCCATAATATATATATATTGAGACAGTCTGGCTCTGTCGCCCTGGCTAGAGTGCAGTGACATCATCACAGCTCACTGCACCCTCAAACTCCTGGGCTCAAGTGATCCTCCTGCCTCAGGCTTCCAGAGTGCTAGGATTACAGGCATGAGCCACTGTGCTTGGCCAATTCTATGTTTAATTTTTTTGAGGAAGCACCATACTGTTTTCTACAGAGGCTGTAACATTTTACCTATTATCAGTCTTGACAAGTCGAGACTGGTTACACAGAGGCCTGGAGAGGGTGGCTGAGACTATGCCAACCCAATGCTTAGGAGAGGTAACTGAAAATGCATTCGCTGACAGTGGATCAGGATAGTCTTCCCTAAAAATGAGTAGCACATTTCAGAGCAAAAAAAGACGTGTGTGTGTGCGTGTGTGTGTGTGTGTGTGTGTGTATGCGCACGTGCGCATGTGTGTGTTCTTGCTCTTATCCAGGCTTAGGAACTATCTCAGGCTATTATCTCTGCCTGTGATCTGCTTCCTCATTTCCTCATACTCAATATGTTACTTGCACCTTCTCCCAAGAGTCTCTTTGGACTACATGCATTTTCCATATTTTTGTTCTCACTTCAGTGTTTTCACGCACACTCCAATTCCTCAAACATAATTTTCACTTCTGTTTCTTAAGCCAAATGCCTCGCTGGCAAATGCTTCCCTTTACCCAGGGCCTCTGCCTCTCGGGGCCTGGGACTGGTCCGTCTTGCTCCCGCACAGCCTGGGCACCCAGTACAGATGTGCGCAAGGGAATCAGTCTTCCATTCCTGGCATGGAAGCCCGACACAAAGTAGGATCACAAAATATGTCTGTTAAATAAATGGATAGCTCTCTCGATGCTGTCGGCCCAATAAATGGGAGATGCTCAGATGCTGCTGATCGTTGTGCGATTTTGAAGAAATTACATCTCTTACAGTGTCCTCAACTCTATAGAAAGACAATATCCAATCCTGTGTTTGCCCTTGGGGTAGTGAGAGAATTTATATGGAATACTTGATATGAGTGAAATGCTTTGAGTTACTGGAAGAGAAAGGATCTATTTTCAGAAAAAATAGAATTTAGTAAGAACGCTGTGGTGGAGAAGAGAAGTGTTGCTTTGGCAAACCATGTATTTTATGTTAAAGTGACATAATGTAAGTAAAGGACTCTGTCAAGTCTCTGGCACAGAGCAAGCACTTAGTAAATGCTTGCTATAATTTTTAGTGATTATGTTGCAAAATTCTAATCTAACATTAGGTAATGAATTCAAGAATCAATTTATTATGAATTCTTGAATTCAAGAATCATCATATTATTGAAATGGAGTGTTATGGTTTATTTCAAGTGTTATGTGCTCATTTATTCTTGGTATATTAATAAAGACATAAAAATAACTCATGTGGATATATAGATGTATGGGTTGGTGGAGCTATGGGGATGAGATTTGCTGTAGAAGATGCAGCAATGGGATATAAAAGAAGGAAACAGGCTGCAAAGTAACCCATTCAGGACACTTGGTTACTTACAGTCAAAGGGTTTTGAATTTAAAAACAATTTTTTTCTTGTTAAAAAAGCTATATCTGTCCATTACAAGAGAATTTAAAAATATAGATGAATAAAGAAAAAAAGGGAAGTGCAGTACCAAAAATCCCATGAGGGTGGACATCTATCGATTTCAGCTTTCCCCTGCTCCCTCCTCTGGGGCACTGTGGCGCCCCCACCACAGGCAATATTGCTGCAAGGCCAACCACAGTGGCCAGTTGGGGCCAATCCAGACTCTCTCCTGGAGATCTGAATCTGAGTGGGTCGAAAGCAAAAGGACACAGACACACACACGTACACAAATAGACGGAGTTGACTTTTCCCAAAGGCATAGCTTAACAGAGATTGTCCTCTTATATCCATTACCTGGATTCCAGATCCAGCTGGTTCCTAGTCTACCAAAGCCTGGTTGTTCAGCTTTTCCTTCCTTTCTCTGAGTTACTCAGTTTCTTCCAGTAAATTCTTCTCCTCCCACCAAGTTTGCCAGAGCTGGTTTCTATTGATTCCTAGCTGGTGTGTTCACCTGGAGACATTAACTTTTAACACCTTGGTTTAAACACTTGCACTCTGGCTTCCTATGTACTAGTGTGTTATTAGAAAAGGTATTTATTTGCACATGATACAAAATCTCATCTCCTATCAGTAAATAGAATTCCAACTACATCTTTTTAATGGTTGAATGACATCCCATCATATGGGCTGTACCATAATTTATTGCTCTTAGGACACTTAGGTTGCTCTCAAATTTTCAGTGCTAGAAATAGCTAAAACCTAGCACACATTCATGGCTATTTCTTTTGGATAAATTCCCAGGAATGTAATTGTTGAGCTGAAGGGTGGGGCATTTTAGAGGCTTTAGATAAAAACTGTCAAATTAAATCTTTCTAGAGGTTTATTTCCTAACACGGTATACTCGAATGACTCCAATACTATGACAGCAATGACTGCAGTCATGCATTGCTTAATGACGTGGCTAATGTTCTGAGAAATGCATTGCTAGGCAAATTCTTCATTGTGTAAATATCATAGAGCTACTTACACAAACCTAGATACTAGAGCCTATGACACACCTAGGCTATAGTGTAGCCTGTTGCTCCTAGACTACAAATCTGTACAGCACGTTACTGTGTTACTGTGCTGAACACTGTAGGCAACTGTAACACAATTGTAAGTATTTCTGTATCTAAACATAGGAAAGGTACAGTTAAAATATGGTGTAAAAGATAAAAAATACTACACCTGTGTAGGTTAGCTCCATTACATCTTATGGGGCCGCCATTATGTATGTGGCCCATCCTTGATAGAAACATTGTTATGACTATATGTCTGTTTTTATCATCATACTCTCAGCACCATGCCTGGCACATAGTAAGCACTCATATTTGTTTAATAAATAATATACATTTACTGAGTGCTTTCTATGTACCAGAAATGGATGTGTCTTAATCATTTATTGTAAACTCTTATTTACAAAGAAGTTCAATAACTTGCTTAAAGTTCTTGACTGTCTAAAGTCAGTTTGGGCTGCTAGGACTAATTATTAATACCATAGACTGGGTGGCTTTAGCAACAACAAACATGTATTTCTCGCAGTTCTGGAAGCTGGTACAGCTAAGATCGCGGTGCCGGCAGATCTGATGAGTGGCTGCTTCCTCATTCGCAGATGCCAAACTCGCCGTATCCTCACAGAGAAGAGTGAGAAATCATCTCTGGCATGTTTCTTCTTATAAGGCACTGATTCCATTTGTGACAGCTCCACTCTCGTGACCTGATCGTCTCCCAAAGACCTCATCTCCTAATATCATCAGAGTGGGGGTTAGGATTTCAGCATATGAATTTTTCGGGGACACAAACATTCAGTCTATGATAGTCCTCTGGCTAATAGGTGCCAGAGCAGGATTTAGGGGCTGGCAGTCTGGCTCCAGAGACCATGCTCCTGACCAGAAGGCTTTTCAGTGGCTCTTAACAACTGAGCAAATGCTTGACTCTTTATAGATCGGTTTAAATGTAACCCCCTCGGGGATGATTTCCCTGGCCCCTTAACCAGGCTCGGTTTTTCTCTTATGTGCTACTTAACACCTTGTACTTCTCTTGTGGAACTTACCCTACTGACAGTTGTTTATTTAACAGCTCCCTTCTCCACTGTAAGATCCATGAGAGTGGGAACTGTGTGTGTCTGTTCACAGCTGCACTTCCAGGACCTAGCCTAGGTCTGGCTGTGCTCGAGTATTTATTGGGGAGTTAGAGGCGCTGACGGCTCAACCTTGGTCAGCCTGTTTTTCTGATATTTAGAGAGTGTGTAACAGAATTTTAAGAGTGGGATGCTAATGTCAATTTCTATCTGAGGAAGAGAATGAATGAAAGACAACTAGAGGACCACAAACCCCAGGGATTGAGCAGCAAGGCAAGCATCTATCTTCAATCTCTCCTGGGATTTAAGAAGCAACTTGCCAGGCAATAAGGGTTATTTTCCAGGCAATAAGATACAAAAAACCATGGATATGTGATAGTTATTAACTTTTATGTATAAAAAACATAATATCAAATATACGATGCACAGTTATTTACTAGAGTACAGGAATGAACCCACAATTATAGTGGGAAATTTTAATATACCTCTTGAAAGGACTTTGACAGATCACAATGAAATGGTACCTCACACCCATTAGGATGGCTACTATATAAAACAACAACAACAAAAAAAACAGAAAATAGCAACTGTTGGCAAGGACAAAGAGAAATTGGACATTTTACCCTTTTATCCTATTGGTAGGAAGGTAAAATGGGTGCAGCCTCAGTGGAGAATGGTATGGCAATTCCTCAAAAATTTAAAAGAGGATTATCATATGATCCAGCAATTCTACTTCTGGGTATATACTCAAAAAAATTGAAAGCAGGGACTTGAATAGATATTTGTACACTCATGTTCGTAGCAGCATTATTCACAATAGCCTAAAGGTAGAAACAACCCAAATGTCCATCAAATGTCCATGGATGATGGATAAACAAAATACGATATATCCATACAATGGAATATTATTCAGCCCTACAAATGAAGGAAATTCTGTCACCTGCTACACTGTGCATGAGCCTTAAGGACATTATGCTAAATGAAATAAGCCAGCCACAAAAGAACATATACTCTATGATTCCACTTAAATGAGGTAAAAAATACCTTATCTTATTGTGCTTTGCTTTATTGTACTTCATAGATACTGTGTTTTTTACTAATTGAAGGTTTGTGGCAACTCTATGTCAAGGAAGTCTATTGGTGCCATTTTTCCAACATGAGCTCACTGTGTGTCTGTCTCAGCATTTTCTAGACATAAATTATTTTTTAATTATGGTATGTACATTGTTCTTTTAGACATGCTATTGCACACTTAATAGACTACAGTATAATGTAAATATGACTTTCATATGCACTGGGAAACATAAAAAAATATGACTCACTTCACTAAGATATTTGTTGTACTGCGATGGTCTGCAACCAAACCCACGATATCTCCAAGGTATGCCTGTACCCAGAATGGTCAAATTCCTAGAGACAGAAAGCAGAATGGCAGTTGCCGGATACTAAGGGGATGGGAGGATGGGGAATTATTATTTAATGGGTACAGAGTTTCAGTTATGCAAGATGAAAAGAGTTCTGGAGATGCTTGCACAACTATGTGAATGTACTTAATGCCCCTAAACCATACACTTAAAAATGGTTAAGATGGAAAATTTTATGTTATGTGTATTTCATCACAATTAAAATGTTTTTAAAAAGGTTTTTGACAGATTAAGTTAGATTTATAAAAAAAAGAATTTAGAAGATTTGAATAAAATAATTAATAAGCTTGTTAACTAGCCATATGGAAAACCGTATGGAAAATGGTACGTCCATACTTTCCAATGTCCACGGAATGCTGAACAAATTTGTTCATACGATAGATCACAAAATTCAATAAATTCCCCTAAATGGAAGATATTCAGGCTGCACTCCTTGACACCGTGTATAATAGTATTACTAGGAACTAGTAACACATGAGATGATGTTTTTTGTCTGTCAGATTGGCAAAACTAAAACAATATCCACTCAATATTGGTGAAGGCATTTACAATACCTCCCTGGTCATCTCACAGGTTGGAACCAAGCTCTAGGCTGGTGGAGGCCTTCTATGTGTCTGACCTCAGTTAAGATGGCACATACTATTTTTTTGTTGGGTGACCCACTTATGGTTGGCATGCAGTAACTGGGAAGGTGAAAATAAGAATAGATAGGCAGAGGGAGGTAGGGAAAGGAGTAAAGCATTTCAGGGGAATTTTGAAGACAGGAAGGAAAGCAGTTTGAAGGAATGAGAGTATACTTTGCAGGCAAGAGGAAGGGCTTATAGAAGGAGCAGATTAGTGATGAGAGGATAAGTAAGTGAGGCAGAGAAAGTTGTTCTTACAGGTCTTGGAGATCTGATTCCATTTGTGTTCATTATAACCATCGTGCGTTGTATGTAAACATGTAAACTTTTAAAGTGAGTGGAAATGAATTCCATTTGACATTGGAATTTCAGAGTGTTTGTTATCACTTCTTCTGGAGAAGCTTCTTCTTATTCTGGATACTACACAGTTCTAGGTGTCATTTGTTTTAGTCTTGTTTCCTCCACTGTATCACAAGGTCTCTGCTTCTTTCTTATCTCTTTGATTCTCCTGGGAAACTCTGCACAGAATGGACACTAGATAAATGAGGCCAACTGTACATTTTCCTCCGAAATGAGTCTAACAAGGCATAAAATTTATGAAAAGTATAAAGTGCTACCATGCAAAAGTGGGATATTCATTTGTCATCATTACTGTAAAAACAGTATCTATCAAATAATGTCTAAAGGCTTTTTGCCAATATCCTTGTTGAATCCACCTTGAGGAGAAGCCGAGGGCTTCAGTTTTCAAGTCTTTAAAATCAGAAGGCATATGGTTTCCAAATCCTGGTTTTTCTGGAACTGGCAAAAAGATGTGAACATACTGTAATAAATCCAAAGGTTTCCTGGACTTCCTTCCACTGACCCTGCCTGGGGTGGGGGGTGCTGTTAGAAACCCCCTCCCTTGGGGAGAAGCGTAGGAAAGCACCCACATCTCCACATCCCCAACTTCTCAGATGAAAAACATTCAACTCTCAGAAATGTACCTGTTAACTAACAAAAAGTCACAGTTCTATTTTGCGATAGTGTCAACGCCACAGATTTTTAACCCAGATAGAAAATACAAAGACAAAATATGAGCACTTAAACAATGCCTGTGCTCCTGTTAGACTTCTTTTGGCTGGACTGTGTGCTAGTGATGTTGAATGAGGCGCTCTCCTCTTGTCGCTTCCCTTATCTCTTTATTTCCCTTATTTCAAGCAGGATTCCTCTCGTGATCTTTGCCCAATCTCCCAACAGCCTTCTCTCTTTCAGAGCAGCCTCTGATGCCCAGGTGCTGCTATCAGGTGCTGACCCTTGTTTTATATGAGCCTGTCCCTGCTCATAGCTGATTGACTGGGGTGGACACCTGGCCCAAACTGGCCAATCAGATTTACTGTCCTGAGACTTTGAAATGTGACGCATTTAGACAGGGACTCAAAGTTATATTGGAGCTGAGTCACAGTGAGGTGGGCAGAATTTCTAACCCTCTTCCCTACCTGTAATATGATGAGATATCACATCTATAATTATTACATGGCATAGTCGGCCTTACAATAAGGAGACAATCTGGCTGAGCCTGATCTAATCATTGGAGCCCTTAAAAGCATCAGAAGAAGTCAGAGCAATTTGGAGCATGAGCAGAATTTGGCATGCCGTGGCTGACTTGAAGATGGAGGTTCCACATGAGAAGAAACTTCAGTGGCTTCTAGGAGCTGACAGAGGCCCCCAGCTGACAGCCAGTGGAGAAGTAGGGACTTTAGTCCTATAACTGCAAGGAAATGGATTCTGCCAACAACCTGAATAAACCTAGAAGTGGATTCTTCCCCAGAGCTTCCAGATAAGAGCACGGCATGGCTGACACCTTGATTTTGGCCTTGGGAGAACCCGAGCAGAGAACTCAGTTGAGCCAAGCCAGGCTTCTGACCTACAGAACTGTGAGCTAGTACATTTATGTTGCCGTAAGCCACTACATTTGTGGTGACTTGCACGGCAGCAATAGGAAACGAATACACAAGTGGACAGCAATGCATTTGGAGAGGGCGGTGACGTCCGCCAGCTGGGGGCCTCAGCACCACCTCTTTCCTTCCTTCCTTTACAGTTCTCACTCGGTCCCGTGAGCTGTGCATTACTTAGAGATGATGACAATATCAACTTTGGTCTGCAGATATCCCTGCCTGTTTAAATCCCAACTACATTCTGCATAAATAGGAATACTTTGCAATAGTCCTGTCCATTTGGTTAGGGCTCATACTCTGAAGCTCCTTAGAAGACTGAAGACTAGTTTCTACTGGATAAAAAGCTAGGTGAAGACAGAGCATGGTTGCTGCTTCAGGCATTTGTAGGGACAGAGGGCCTGTGACAATCTTCCCACCCCCACCTAGCTCTAGCCGGCTGCCCGCAGTAGAACACAGACCCCTGTAGGGATCGTGCCAACCTGGATTCGGGCCAGGCAGAATGAGGGAGAGGAATGACAGAGATGTCCAGGTGCAGACAGCTGGCTTGGCAGAGGAGAAGGGGCTGATTGACACAGAGGAAGAGGTGGGGTGAGCCTTGGGCACCATCTGGACCCTGGGAACTTGCCTGTGCCAGGACTTCCAATCCAGAGTGAGGAGTCACCCTGCCCCCTTCAGGGTCAGTCAGAGGAAAGGATGGCATGGCCCACCAGCTCTCTTTTCACTCCACTGCCCTAGCGTTGGGCTGGGGGTGATGTAAAGAAGCAGGGAAGAGAAAACAAGCAGAGGGATGTGACGCATAGTTAAGAAAGGCCCTCTTGGTTTGTGCTTGGTAGAAGAGGAGAGCACGACCCAGGACTGCAGGCTTTTTTTCCTGATGTTTCTGTATATGCCACAGAGTATTATAATCGTTTCCTTTAAAATAATATTCTCAGTGTGGAAAGCGTAAGTGACTGAGCTAGAGACAA
This sequence comes from Mirza zaza, assembly GCA_008750895.1. Classification (NCBI taxonomy): domain Eukaryota; kingdom Metazoa; phylum Chordata; class Mammalia; order Primates; family Cheirogaleidae; genus Mirza; species Mirza zaza. Next base: position 146,539 of record VSMD01012306.1, on the reverse strand, counting down.
TGACACACAGTCCTTGCTGGGTGGGGTTGGTGGGAAAAGGAAGAGGATGTGGCCAAGGACGGGCAGGAGGGCTGTGCTAGGCAGTGCCCGAGTAGGAGCAAAGAGCATGGATCGTGGCGGTTCTCGGCAATTCCACAAAGCAGAGTACACTGGGATGTTGGGAAGGGTCTCCTTTGGGCAAAGGATAGAAAACCCAGGTTGCTTGTAGAAGGTTCATTTGGTGCCCTTGTTGGTGTAGTTGGGAAGTTGCAGGCTGGGCCTGTGAGCCTGGGGACAGCATGGCTGGTGTCAAGCTGCCAGCCAGGCCTCATGCATAATGAGGTGGATTTGGGTAGAAACCTGGCAAACTGATCCTTCCTGCCCGTCTTTCTACTCTTGGGTTTTGATTTTTTTTTTCTTTTCCCCCTAACCAGTTTCTTTAGGGCTTAGTGTGTCCATTTATAGTATTTCTTCACAATGGGAAAGAAGTAATAAATTGGCTGGATTCCCGGCTGAAAGTCAATCTTGGTATTCCATTGATAGGAAAACCTCTTATCTCCCCTACTCTTTTCCCAAGAGAGTCTGTATATTAGGCATTTTGCCACTTTCAGATCTTTCCTCAGGCTTCAAAGCAACTAGATAACCATCTTTTAAGATAAAGGATACGTTCTTTGACGGAAAGACCAGGGGAATAAAATATTTTGGTTTTTTTTTTTTGCTTCTGTTCATCTACTTGCAGTGTTTCATCAATTTACCTCCTCTACCATCAGTTCTTTTGCCTGTAAAATAGAGACCTTAATTCTAATCATTTTCTTCATAGTTCCAGAGGAGGTTATGGGTTATGGACCCCATAAAAATTTTTTTCCTGCACTCCTCTCCCACCCCACATCCACAGAAGCACCTCCTGCCATATTTGCCGGAGCCTGAATGTACTCAGCCGGCTTTAGCCCTAGCACGCTTTGCTCCTTATGGAAGAAAACAATTTACTATTCACAGCTGACTTGGGTTGTTTCTTGCTCTATGGTGCCTTTGATCTTTCGGCAGCCTTTCACTCTGCTGATCACAGCCTCCCCGTAACCATTTAAAAGGCCGAATGGGACTTCTGACACCTGGTTCAACTCGGATTTCTCCCTGCGCTCTTAGATGGTGTCTCTGGGGACTTGTCCCTCTGACCCACTGAGTCGACGCTTTCATCAGCCCCAGGGCTCTGCCGGGGAGCAGCTCTTTCCTGCTCCAGCTCTAACAAGTTTAATTGAGAACAATGCCAACATGTATTCAAGGGAGAGATCTCTCAGGCTCTAAAAAAAAAATGGTGATTATAAAATCTGTCTTTTTGGTATGGTGTTTTAGAAAGATTTTCAGTTACAAGGGATACTAGTTTTGAGATTGTTTTACAGATGGGGAAGTAGAAATGGCGGGGCTGGCTGGTCTCTGCTCTTTCTTGCTGGAGGAAGGGCTCAGGCAGGGGCGAGTGAAATTCCACATCCACTGTCATGCACGGAAGGGTCCCACCTCTGCCTGCTGCCCTCCTCTGTTTGAAGTGCACGCCAGTCGGTGTGCCCCGTGTACATGCGTGGGGGCGCCCGTGAGACGGTGGCACCACAACCCCCACGGCCCCAGGGCCCAGGATGGACGGTGGGAAAGTGGACCGTGCCTTGCACGTATGGAAGACATATTTATTGAATCGTTTTGATTTAGAGCCACCCTGTCCTGACTCTCATGTTTGACCGAGTCCGAGATTCCTCATCTGTGAAAGGGGTTTGTTTCTGCCCTGGCTATGCCGCTGGGTGGCTGCGAGGACAAATGTGAAAGTGCCTGGACCATAAAACCCAGCGCACGTTTAAGGCAGTTCTCTCGGGTACGTCGCCACCGAGTCTCTGCCCTTGTTGGCCGGACAGTGAACACCGTATTTTCAAGGCAGTTTGTAAACCCTCTCCCAAACTGCCGACTTAGACACATATAAATCTTGTCTCCACTTCCCCACATTCTGTAGGCTTTCCTCTCACAACTAGTTTCTCTGCCAGGGCTGGTGGCGCAGCCGATGAGTTTGGGCGAGAGTCAAATGCGAGTCTCGTTCCTCCCAAGTTGCCTGCTTTTGTCTTTCTACGTTACCTGTTTCAGATTTTCTGCCTGTTTCACATTTTTTTCTGCTGTAGACATTTCTTTGGATGGCTGTAACATTATTTTTTTGTTGACTTAAATTTGTCATTATTTAGGAAATTTTCTTATGGCATTTATTTCATGAATAAATGGAGTGCCTGGCACAAAGCGAGCCCTATATGAGAGTTGGCTTCTATTGTTGGTGGCTAAACTACTTAAATGTCTCCTTCTCAGAAAGCCTTCTCTGATTACCCTATCTTTAAAGTGTGTTGTTCATCCCTTTCTACTCTTTGCTCTGTTTTATTTTTCTTAATAGCACATATCATTATAGTATGTGCTTTGTTACTTATGATCTGACTCCCCCATTAGAATGCAAGCACCGTGAGTGCAGGGATTTGGGATCTGTTTTGGTCATCTCTGTATTCCTAATGCCTAATGCATAGTAGGCATTCAATAAACATGTATTGCCTGCACACCCTTCAGAATTTTCCTTTTCAACTGATCAATGTTGTTTCTGGAACAAGCTTGTACTGGCTTGAGAGAGCTGATTGTGTGCATTTCTTCCCAATTCTGTGTTCGGGCATGTCACATTGGTAGCCTGAAATCAGCCATACTGAGAGTATTCACACCATGGAAATTGGCAAGTACTATACATCGACCCCCATTCCCCTTTCCCTCCAGCCAGTTGTCGAACGTTTACCAGCACACCATTGTTTCTAAAGAATCAGATGAACTACGGGTCAGTTATATAGTTCAAAGGACTAATGTGGTGGACTAAAATGGGACGCACACTCTTTGTCATTCCTCCTCCTTAAGAGGAGTTGTGGTTTGCCCTGTGACTGTTTGAACAATAAAATACAATGAAAGTGACCCTATGCCAATTCCAGGTTTATCCTTTAAGAGGACTGACAACTTCTATTTCCCTCTTCTTGGAACTTGCCCTTCTGTAAGGAAATCCAAGAAGCTTTGGGGAGAAGCCCACATAAAGGAGAATTGAGGTCACCAGGTGATAATCTCAGCTGAATAGCGAGTGTCAATTTTTCGGCCGTGTGAATGAGGCTATCGTGGAGGTGGATCCTCTAACCCCACACAAGCTGCCCACCGTTTCCTTGTGGATCAGAGATGAGCCATCCGCTCTACGAGCTACCTGAACTGAAACACAGTGAGCAAATAAAATGAGTGTTGTGTTTTAGGCCACTATGTGAGTGTCTGGAGGTGGCCGGGATCCGGTGGAATTCCGATTGGCTGGATCCCCACTTGTGGTCTGAGCCTCACACATTCACAAGAGTAATGTTGGCAGCAAAGAGATGCTATGTGTTTGCATTTGCTATAGTAAATGAGGATTTTGATAGGTAGAGTCAAAAGGTTTGCTGTTGGATTGGATGGGAGGATGAGAGGAAGAGAGCAGCTTCAGATGACATCCTGAGTAGCTTGGCTGATGCTGGTGCCATGAGAGGCCACTGGGAAGATAGTGCAGGAAGGGACTGTGGGGGAACACCGTGCACTGCATTCTGGTCAGGCCAAGTTTAAGATGTTTGTTAGGTAGCTCCAGAGGAGATATCAAATACACAGTGAGATATACATGTCTAAACCTGGGGAGTGGTTGGTGCTAGCGATATAAAACAGGGAGCTATCAGCTCGTAGGTGATAGTTAGAGCTACAGATACGAGGACAGATGGACAAGAAGAGGATTAGAACTAAGCCCAGGGGAATGTCCACATTTATCAGTTGATCAGAAGAGAAGCAACAAATCAAGGGAACTGAGAGGAAATGGCCAGTAAAGTAGGAGAAGACACAGGCCAATGTAGCATCTTAGAAACAGTGAAAACATGATTGAAGAAGGGAGGATGTGACCGACTGTGAAATAAGATAGAGGACAGAGAAGTGACCCCTGGGTTTAGCAAATTGGAGCTCATCAGTGACCTCAATGAGAGCTGTTTCAGTAGGGTGGTGAGGTGGAAATCCTGATAAAATGCATTATCAGGAGAGAAAGAGGTGAGGAAAGGGAAGCATCATGTAGAGACAAGTTTCAAGGAGTTCTGCTATGAGCAGGAGCAGAGAAATGGAATGATGTGGAATCATAGTTTGACAAGGACATAGTCCAAGGAGGAAAACATATAGCATATTTGTAGACTGTTGGGAACAAAAGGGAGAAAATGATGATTCATGGGAAAGAGGAATAAGTTTGGAGGCAAAGGCTCTAAGTAGATGAGAAGTGATGGAAATGATGGGTATCAGTGCAGAAGTGGAGGGCTGGTCTCAGATAAGAACATGGACAGCCCATCCTTTTTGTACGAGTAAAAGTATAATGTGTAGATATAGATGTATGTAGGTTGTTAGATTTAATAGTGAAAAGATGAAGTGATTATCATTAAATTGGGTCTATTTTGTCAATGAAATAAAAGATTTCAGAAAAAGATCATGAGAGAGTGGGGAGGAGAATGGTGCTGGTGATCTGAGGAAAGGAGAAAATGTGGAAAAGTTGTCTTAGAAAGTGAGATCAATTTCCTATTGTGAATTTAAATGAGCCAAGGGCCCACCTGACATGTTTGGTTATAAATTACAGATAGGCCAGTTTGCATGGTGATTTGACCTTTGATTTTTTTTCCTCTGCTACATTCAGCTGAAAGTGGAGCGTTTAACTGGGATTAGCATTATGTCAGACAATGAAATGGAGAGAGTGAGTGACAAAGGGTACGTGTGTGTGTCTGAAATTGTATAGAATTGTGTACTATGGAATCAAAACTGGGTGAAGAGTAAGGGTGAGCGGGAGTGCAGGCAGGGAGGAAGAGAGTGGAAAAGGCTGAGAACAAGGACTTGGAAGCCCCAGTGGGGTCTAAGAATGGTTGGAGAAAGGGTCCTGGCACAGGTGAGCTGGAAGGACAGGAAGTGGTAGTCAGAGAGAGGAGGGTCGAAACCGAGATTTCAGAGGTGATACAGTTACTGGTGAAAGCAAGGACCTGGGGGTACAGCCATGGTAGTGGGTGGCTAAGGTGGGATGGATAAAGAGGTCTTTGGAAGCAAGGAGATCCAGGTACTGCAAAGCCAGGGTGATGGTCAATTGTCCTCGTAGAGGCTGAAGTTTCTAGGAATGATGACAGAAGTATTGGTAGAAGGGAAGGTGATAATCCAGGTAATACAAGTCAGTAAATGAAGGGGAGTGACCTAGAAGTCAGTGGTTGGTTGAGAGCATCGGAGAGGAGACATAGGTGTGTGGTCTGATGGCATGTTCTTCAAAAACAGCTGGGAGTTTTAATAGAAGAGACAGCAGACATGGTCTGGAGGTCACAATGAAGACACACCCGCTCGATATCTGTTAGGTTGCTCCAGAGGAGATATCAAATACGCAGTGAGATACAAGTCTTGTACCCTATGCAAGAGGCGTACAGGGAAATCAGTCTCCATCTTTGAGAGCTTATGGGAAGATTGGTGCTTGTTGCTGTTAGTCCCAACGCTCCCCTTTTATAACAAATATTTTGCAACTCCCTAGCTATATTATAATGCAAAGATAAAAGGAAAGTAACTTACAATAAGATATTAACAATTTCATTTTGACACGTACAAATGTTTGGCTATGACTGTGGATCCATTAAGGGGACACTGTAACGTGACAGCTACACAGGCAGACTGTTAGTGATGTGTTGCCTTCCAGGATGAGATTTTCCAAAATGGTTTACAACTCTTACGAAGGGCACAAAATGAGGACCCATTCAATTTACATGGAAGCTTTACTTCTGGAAAATTCAGCGTATTTTAAAACTGTGCGAAAAATACTCTGGGTTTATACGTAGAACAGAGTGAAATTCTAGGTTCAGATCATTATAAACAGTTTCCTGAATTATGTGACGGTCTGGCAGGATACAAGGCAATTCTTCCTGGTGAGGGACCGTTAATGCTCATTGCAGCAAATTCTACCACCCTGGCAGGAGCACCACCTAATCATTTTGACAACTAATGTTTCAGATTTCAAAAATGCCCCCCAACCACTGAGTCAGAGCAACAAAGTAAGGCTTCGAGATGAAGCTGGAGATACAGGGGGCTTTGCTGATGACACCTGGTAGGCTCCAGAGGGCAGAGTGAGAGCAGACAGAGAGCAGCCCGTGGCGGGAGATCGGGCTCCCTGTGACAAGGGCAGGTTGTGAACAGAGTTGTGAGACCTGACAGGAGCTACTCCTGGAGGTCTCAGGGGAAGCTGGGGAATCAGGTCAAATTACAGCTTCCTTCGTGGGATGGCCTGGCAGGCAGTTTGCTGTGGAGAGGCCAGGCTGCGTTGAGCCTGGGGCAGGGCCCTCTCTAGAGAGTGGTTTTTCCTTGTGTTTCTACACAGGTTTCGTAGCAGTCAGCTTAATGACTGCATAATATTCTGTGGCGCTGGTTACCATGAATTATTAAACCATTACCCTCATGTTGGAAATTTTAGTTGTTCCCAATTTTTTGACTACTTTAGAATTAGTTGCAGAGTTTGTTTTCAAGTGTCTATTTGCTTCAGTTTAAATATCTCTTGAAGAGAAACCTCGAGTAATCCATGGGTCCAAACACTTTTTAATTTTCATTTGTTATCTAGAAGGATTTTTTTTTTTGAGACAGAAACTCACTCTGTTGCCCAGGCTAGAGTGCCATGGCATCAGCCTAGCTCACAGCAACCTTCAACTCATGGGCTCAAGCAATCCCACTGCCTCAGCCTCCCAAGTAGCTAGGGCTATAGGCATGCACCACCATGCCCAGTTAATTTTTTCTATATATTTTTTAGTTGGCCAATTAATTTCTTTCTATTTTTAGTAGAGACGGGGTCTCACTCTTGCTCAGGCTGGTTTTGAACTCTTGACCTTGAGTGATCTGCCCGCGTTGGCATTCCAGAGTGCTAGGATTACAGGTGTGAGCCACTGCGCCTGGCCCAGAAGAATATTTTAAAACCAATTTGCAATGCTATTAGAATGTGTGAGCATATTGGTTTTATTGCAATCTCATCAAAATTGTCATTTAGGCTTTTCTCTCTTACACTGGTGGTTATAAAGTGCAATCTGAAGATTGCTTTTAATTTAGGTTTTTTGATTTTCAGCAAAAAGGATTTTTCCATGCTTGTTTATTCTTTGTATTTTATCACCTTTGTGTGTTTCTCTTTTGAGGTCTCAATATTTTTGTTCTAAATTTGAACGAGCTCTTCATCTAGGGAGCATGCATGTGCACATGCACGCACACACACTCCTATTGTTTACCATTGTTGATGCAAAATTCTACCTTCTCACTCCACCCCACCCTACCCCCCTGCCAGCCTATTTTCCTTTTTGACACTCTGCTTTTGATGAAAAGCTAAGCAGTATTCAATTTATTATTAATGAGTTGTGTTGCTAAAACAGTGGTACTCAACTTTTGCTGCACACTGGAATCACCAGGAGAGCTTTAAAATCTACTGATGCCTGCGTTTCACTCCTGATCTAATTGGCCTGGGCATTGGGGTTTTTAAAAGGTCCCCAGGTAATTCTAACATGCAGCCAAGGTTGAGAGCCATGATCTCAACCTAAAACTTGTAAATTGGTTATTGGGTTAAAATGAAGTGGGAGGTGGCGGTGGTGAGTGGATTAAGGGGTGCATGCAAATGGAACTGGAGGGGCTGAGGGTGGAACAAGTTGCTGTTGAGGGTGGGAGTTGAGGACCGGAGTCCAGAATTCCTGCTGGTGTAAATAAGTCTTAGGCATATTTCTTGGTTCTAGTCAATGCCTCTATTTTTCTTTTCCTTACTTAATTTGGAAACAGGCTATCTGTTTCTTCTGATTTTCCAATGCTATTCCTTCTAACTAAGTCTTTTCCTCAAATTCCCACTGTGGGATGGACCCACTCATTATAGCTTCATCTTTATACTTACCCAACTCTGAAGCAGTCACATGGCCTTTTAAAAGAGAATCGAGGTGTAAAATGCTCTCTCCTAGGATCTTCTGCAGCCCTCTGCAATCCCTCTTTCTGTTTTTGACTTATATGTTGGAGACACAAGTCAACACATGCCAACATGCGTCCTGAATGCCCCAGTTCTCACCAGCTTTGGCTAATGATGAGGTTGCATTAACCTTAGTGCCCACCTTTTGCTGATTTGCTGCCTCTACTTATTGATAAGGACCTCAGCCTTCCATCTTAGACTTCCTGCAGTTATTTTTAGAAGTCCCCAGGATGTGTCTCCTATGTACTTAGAAGCAAGTCCACTCATTGATATCAACCCCTGCAAAACCACTGGAGGGTGGAGCTGCCTCTGCCTTGGGTGTTAACTTGGTTCACATAAGACCATCCATACAAGCATCTGTATTTCAGAACAAAGCCTGACTTACTCTGCAGGGCATTTCATCCCAGACTCTAATGTGTGAACTCTGAGGAGAGGAACAGAAGGGCTTCTAGAGCGGGAGATGAGGAAATAGGACCCGGATGGGACCTCAGTCAACAAGGTAGGTGCTGGAGTGATGGAGCCTCCCAGTGTCCATCCTACTCTCCCGGCCTGTACCCTGGGTTGGATGGAATAGGGGCAACTGCAGAGCGCAACCAGAAGATGAATGGGAGGGAAAGTGATGGAAAAGGAAAGCCATTGTCCCCATTGGCCACCTGTAAGAGTCTTAGACTGCCTCAGGAGGCTAAGTTCCTTAAGGGCAAGGACTCCATCTTGTTCCCTGTGTGTCTACAATGTCTAGTGAATTTCCAAAGTAGGTAGGTGCACAGTAAATAATTATTGAATGAATCCACTGAGTCATAGGATTTCCCAAGTCCCACTCCACTGCTTATTTGTTAGATTTTCTTGCCGGTTGAATTACTACTCAAGCCTTCTTTTAGAGTTTTGAAAATAATTGAATTCTGCTCAAAAGCGGTGTCAAGGGAGATAAAAGCACAATTCAACCATCTAAACATTGAACTGATCATTTACTGCTTGAATCAATGAGTAACATTCCGTTTGCTTGTCTGTGGAAGAGGGTTAATACTAGCTATTTCACAATGCTGTGTAAAAAATAAAAGTTGTTTGGAAATAAAACCAGAATTCACTGAAGCACACCTAATTTATTACCCTGAATTATCCAAACACTACTTGCTCTCTCTCACCTTTTGACTTGGATGACAGACAAATGGCAAGCAAACACTAGATATGTTTATGTAGTAGATGTGTATTATTTAAATTTTTTGGAACAATTTCCAGAGGATACTCTGGAGTAAATAAAGATTTAAAAATACTTTTTATAGTTTTAAATAATAGAAATATTCTAAGATTCTGCATTATTAAACAGTATTTTGTATATTTGACTAATGTGTACTTCAACATTTAAGGTTTTGATAATAAAAATAAAACAAGATGACAATTTGTTGCTTGACCAAAAGAAAGTGACTATCTAGGATACATTATTCTCTACTGTTCCAGGAAGCTTAGATTTTATCATAAAAAATAAATGCATATAAGCCACCAGCATCTAAAGTCTTATATTGCAGGATTTGTCAGAATATATGCCTATTATTGAGATTATTGGGTATATTTTAAATAAATTTTATCATTGATAGTAAACAACTTGGGATACTTATGAGTTGAAACATTTTAAGCAAGTACCTTTAAATTTTTAAATAGAGTGATCACATGATGTCTGAGAGGTTACTGCAGTTTCTGGGGATTTAGAGTTCTATTTCTTAGAGTACAGTGGGCCAGGCATTTAGGTGCTCTTATTAAAAGCAATTATAAAATCTTAATAACACAGTATAGAAAAATATTTTTTTTATTTCAGCATATTATGGGGTTATAAATTTTAAGGTTGCAAATAATGCCCTTTTTCCCCCTCCCCCCACAAGTCTGAGCTTCCAGCATGACCATCCCCCAGATGGTGCACATCTCACTCATTATGTATGTATATACCCGCCCCCATCCCCCCTCCCACCTGCCCAATACCCAATTACTGTAGTTCCTATGTGTCCACTTAGGTGTACAAAAATATTTTTTAAACATGGAAGGGTAGAAAACATTGTAAAGAATTATCTGGCTACTCTTAGTGATAGCAAAAAATCTGAGAGGAAAACTATTTTTGCCCTAAATGCATTTACCAAACTGCTGAATTCAGCAAATTTGAGTTTTTTTCCCCTTAGAGTTTTTTTTTTTTTTTTTTTTTTTTTTTTTTTTTATGGTCAAAGAGGCTGAGGGGACAAAAACAAAGCTCAGGGCCTGACCGAGGTAGGAAGTCTAATGCCAGATCCCACCCAAAAAACCGGGCCCCCCAAGGGGTAGGCCCTTAGGGTAAGGGTTAACCAGAAATGAACATATCACTCCTACCCTCACATCCAGGGGACTGCAAGGAAAGTGGCTTTGGTCCTGAACAGAACCAGTGGTGGGGTAACTGGCCCTGACACACCTTAGCCACAAAAATCTGCCCACATGGATTTTTTTAAGTACAAATTTCATATCATTTGGGTGGTTAAAAAACTTTTAGCCTAAATTTAGATTAAATTGGTCTGGTACTGGTGGTGGCCCCAAGCAGCTGGGTAGAATCAGCAGCAAATTCTCTCTGGATGAAAGTGCCTTCATAACAGGACTCAAAGAAGTCCCACAAATAAGTTTTCATGGAAAATGAACAGCTCATATTAAAAAAAATAACTATACACACAAGGAATTGGCACCAAGAGGGAAGAAAATAGAAAAAACAGACAGGAGAAATAGACCTACAAAGGCTTCAAATAATACATTATTATTCAAGAGATACAAAACTATCATGCTTACTATGTTAAAAAACTAAAAGATAAAATTGAAAATATGTACATAGAACACGAAGGTTTAAAGAATAGCTAAATAATTTTGAAAATGAACGAAGTAGATCTTCTCCAAAAAACATAATTGAAATTTAAAACCCATTGTATGGGTTAAAAACAATAGATAAATATAAAGAGAGACTTAGTAATTTGAAAGACAGGTTAGAGGAAATTACCCAGTGTGATATATCTATTTCAGTATTTATGGCATCAGAAAGCATATTCTAGGTCTGGTATGGAAGCAATAAGTTATAGTGATAGACTTCTGTGCATTAGAAATTGAATGTGTCACTTCTGTGTCCAATGTCTCTCATATGTGCAATATGTATAATCCTGGAGAACTTGTATTGTTAGATGAAAATTTTAACTTTATTTGAAATTAGATTAAAATAGAGTTCAGTTTTAAACTTTTACTAATTGTCTTTCAAGATACCACATGTCCAAATTTTGCTCATTTAACAAGTCTTCCTCTTTTTAGATTTTTTAGCCACGTTATAACTTTCTTACATCTGGTCTACCTTGAATTATAGCTGCATATATTATGTACCTGTTTCTTATTATATTGAGGTCAGGGACTCATTGAATACATTGTCTTGTCTAGCAGGTACTTCAAAGCACATCTGTGACAAGAAGGAATGAAGGAAAGAAAGAAAGAAAGAAAGAAAGAAAGAAAGAAAGAAAGAAAGAAAGAAAGAAAGAAAGAAAAAAAGGAAGGAAGGAAGGAAGGAAAGAAGGAAGGAAGGAAGGAAGGAAGGAAGGAAGGAAAGAAAGAAGGAAGGAAAGAAAGAGGGAAGGAAAGAAGGAAAGAGAGAGGAAGGGAGGAAAGAAACTTCCTAACCAAATATAGAGTGACTACAAATGAATTTCTTTAAGGAAGATGCTTTTGAAAGAGAATAAGGAGAATATAAAATAAATGCAGGATTATAAGTGAACAATTTTGGAACTGCCTCTCAGGAGATATAGATTCAAACTTGGCAAAGCACGTAACATACACCATCGTCAGGAGAAAATGTATTGGCATTAGAAAGGCAAGAATGACTTGGTAATTTAAAAAATGGTACTTTTTGTGTGGAAAGAATTATAATAAATAATGGCAGGGATAAATTGTAACCTACTAAATAAAAAAGAATGTATGAATCTTTACTAACTAAAAATGTTTATAAACAGTGGGGAGCTAAAAATCTTTACGTAATAGAAGATGCCAGGTAGTAAATGTGGAAGCAGCCATAGAAATAGAAAATCACCACTTTATATCCACCAGAGTAATGGATTCAGACAACCAACACCAAGGGGTGATAAAACGTAGTGGTAAAAGGCTTCTGGGAACAGAATACTTACAGAACCTCAATGTATCCCCCACAGATTTCATATTAGTTACAAAGAGTAGGATAGCTTTGCAATGGAGAAATCTGGTGGACACCACCCTAACCACAAGATTAAACTCAACGTCACCACTAATGGCACCAACTAGCATCATGTGTTGTAGTAGGAAGGACATACATCCTCTGTGTATTAAGTTCAACCATATGAAATTGCTGATATGTGACTGGTTTTGACCAACAAAAAAACAGTTTCATATGATTCAGCCTAATAATATTTCTGTTGTTTAGCACGAATTTAATCATGAATGAACAACCAGAGAAATCCAAATTGAGGGCATTCTGCTAAACAACTGGCCTGGACTTTTAAAACATGTCAATGTCATCAAAGAATTAAAAAAAAAAAAAAAAAGGCAAAAAGCTGAGAGACTCTTCTGGAGTTAAGGACCCTCAAGAGACATGACAATCAAATACAATGATCGCACTTTGTTAAGATCCTGGGGTGAAGTGAGGGGGTGGAATTCAGCTGGAATAGACATTACTGAGATAAATGAAGAAATTTAAATGTAGACTGTTTTTATGGATATGATCATTGTACTGTAGTTATGAAAGAGGGTGTCATTGTTTTAAGGAGATATGTGCTGAAGTATTTTGGGTGAATGGTTATAATGTCTGCAAATAACTCTCTAAAGATTTGAAGGTTCAGCAAAACATGAGTGTGTATACTCATGTAGTATATTATCACACACACACACAGAAAACATAAATGTGGCATAAATATTAACAAATGGCCAATCTAGGTGAAGGGTATGTGGATAGTCATTGTACTTTTCTTACAAATTTTCTGTAGGTTTGAAAATCTTCAAAATAAAATATTGGAAGGAAGAAGAAAAAATTGTAATTATTTTCATTTAGGATATGAATTCTGGGCTTTTGGGTGCTTTCCTGAATAGAATCTTTTGACTTTTTGACCAGCTGTGTAGTGACTGGGGATAATTTTTTAAAAAGATGCAGTTGAAACAGAGATTATGTTCCCTACCCACAGGGAAATGATGAGTTTTCACTTTGCTTCTCATGGATCCGCCAAGCGATGTGCTCAGCGTTGGTGCATCTGCAGCCAGTCCTGCTTTGCACAGAGCAGCTGCCCACTGGCACCTGAGAGTCCGTGAATCCATCTTCATCTGTGCGTTACTGTAAAGCTCCCCCAGGGATTTAGAGACTTTTTAAAAAAATAATTGAGTTTTACTGGAATCTTAGAGCTATTGGGAAATTAAGATTCTGTAGAACAACTGCATAATTGGAGATAAGAAAAAAATTTCTTTACTAAAAATAGAAACAAATAGTTACAATCTCCAATTTGTTTTTCCCCCTTTAGACAGGCATTCTTGCTCTGTTGCCAAGGCTGGAGTGCAAGTGGTGTCATCACAGTTGCCTTGAACTCCTGGGCTCAAGCCATTCTCCTACCTCAGTCTCGCAAGTAGTTGGGACTACGGGTGCATGCCACCACCCTGGCTAGTTTTTAAATTTTTATTAATATTTTATTTTTTGTAGAGATGTGTTGCTCAGGCTGGTCTCGAACTCCTGGGTTTAAGGGATCCTCCTGCCTTGGCCTACCAAAGTGCTGGGATTATGGACATAAGCCTCCAACTTTTAAAATATAAGAGTTGGATTTTGATTGGAGCATTGAGGGCTTAAGGCGGCACTGTGTTCTTCAATTCACATTGGCCATCTCTTGCTAATGTTGTGAACCCAGAGGTAGGGAGGAGGGTTGGAAGGCCTTCTCTCTTTCTTTCCTTAGAACTGTCTTTATCTGAGCACCTCGCTGTTACAGTAGCTCTGCTTTGCCACTTTCTCCTGCCAGGCTTCCTGCCGAGATAGTCTTTGTTCCTTCCCTGGCCTTCAGTCAAGTTTTCAGTTCTCTGCAAGAGCCTCTTCCCGTCTGCTCCCCCATCCTTCACTCTTTTCCTTCTGTCTTGTCAGCTTCCCTTTGTCCTTTTGGCTTTCCTGCCTGCTCTTCCTGCCAGCCAGTCTGTGCGACTCCCCCCACCCCATTCCTGCTTTCGTTTTCAATGTAATCATGTTTGTGTGGGAGATGGAAATGGACAAGTGGAGGACAACATTGCCCTTTTTCGTGAGCACGTGCTCGCATACACACACACACAGACGGTGGTAACCAAGGTATCACTCATATAAGGCAATGTCTCTCAGCTGGAGTTCTGATTTCTCTAAAAAGATTTTGATGGTCCATTTAAAAAGAATCAGATTAACTTTAAACTACAGGCGAGAGTGTATAGCAAACAGATCTGGGTTGGAAACCCTGTTCATCGCTCACACTGTGAACTTAGGCAAGTTACTTCACTCTTGTTTTTGCTTTTGTCTTGTTTTTTTTCTCCATCTGAGAAATGGCTAGATTGATAGCGCCTTCCTGAAAGCGTTGCTGTGAAGATTAAGTGAGATCATGCAGAGGCCCCTATACAGAGGAGTTTGTTATAAGGGCTCACTATTATCATTAGCCCATTCAGGCCTTTACTGACTAGACACAAAATGATCTCTTCCTCCTGGAGATGCTCATGGCACAGAATTTTACACCATTTTTAAGGCTGCCCCTTTATTGTCTTTCTGCCTACCTGCCTCTTCTCTTCCTCCCACTTCTCTTTCTCTGTCTTCCTCCTTTTTATATTTTCTTCCTTTGCTACCTCTCTTGTTTTCTGTTTTCATCTTCTACTCTCCCACAAGGCTTATAAAATATATTCAACATAAAAAGTTAAAATTAATATGTTCAAGAGAAAACGAGGGTAGTAATGACTTAAAGCCACGGTTAAGAGGAAATGCATAAACTCATACCAGCCAGGCTTAATTGCTACTTGGGGATACCAGTTTACTGAGCTTCCCAGCAGCCAAAGGAAAGATGGAAACTAATAACTAGCGGGGTCCATGAGATTAAGCAAATATATAAAAACTGTAGTTCTTTTCCTGAGCACGTTTGTGGATTCTCATAAAGGGAACCCTAAGTGATGTAAGTAAATGATGTCTAGCATAATAATGTGTTCACTTTCATAATAGATATAACAATAAACTTCAGAGAACTGTTTCTTATCATATACAGCTGGAGTTCAATCCTGTAAAAGCATTTTTACAAGGAGTTAAAATAGTGTGCTGTATGTATGCAATCCTCCCAGGTCTGGCATGCTGCAGGAATAGGTTTTAGAATGCATAGAGGAATAAATAGACTCATGTCCTTCAGGCAATCCTCTACAGATATTATCTCTGGCAGCCAGGCTTTTGAAAAGTTTAAGAAAGTAGAGTTCAAGGCAAGCACCTGAGTATGGATACCCTCTGTTGTTGATGAAGAGCAGAGAGATGTGATTGGATAATCAGTGAAGCGAGAATGAGACTAAGGCTCTTTTAATGAAAATTAAAAGTCAAGCAAATACACCTGCCTGAACAGAACAGTCTCATTTCTGCCTGAGAATAGCAGGGACATTATCTACTGGCAGGGTCAAAATAGTCCTCAGTTCTGGCATGAACAGCTCCTCACAGTACATTCTTAAATGATGAGAAGAGCTGGATTCCATTTTGGGGGGAAAAGAGCATAAATATGTGCCCAGAAAGAAAATACACCAAAATGTTGATAAAAGAAATCTCTGGGAAGTGGGATTTTGGGTGATGTTTCTCTTTTCTATGTTTACAATGTGCAGATGTTGCTTTGGTTATAACAATGAAAGTTATTTTCAGAGAAAAATAGTTACCCTGAGCTACTTCGATACATGGATGAGTAGGTAAATTCAGCCACAAAATTCTATAGGACTGGGTCTCAGCCCTAGCTGCATTTTAGAATGCCTCAGGGAGCTTTGAAAAGATACTGATTTCCTGGCCCTACCCCAGACCAATTAAATTAAAATCTCTGAGGCTAGAACCCAAGCATTGGCATTTAAAAAAATCTCCCAGGTGGTGATATTGTACAACTGGGTTGAGAAGCACTGCTCCATACTGTAGAACACAGCTGGAGTAATCCCTGCACGATGCTCCCAGCAGGAACACTCTTCTTAGTGGCTGCTTGGCCTGGTGCCTGCTTTTCTGTCCACCATCAGTTCATTCTACAGTCTTATTCATTCAGCTTCCAGAAAGGTGCCTGGCACGTAGTAGGTTAGGAATTTAAAACAAAATAGGACTGAATGAATCCATGGATTGTGTTTTGATGACTGTGGTCACAGAAAAAATAAATACCCATGTTTGAGCAACATGGTTTTCTATGAATTATTTATCAATTGTATTGTCACTGATTGGTTTGGATATTTCCATAGACTCTAATAAGGCTGATGACTTGGTTTTTTAAATAGTTAAACTTAAGCGTTCTATTCATAATCATTGGATATGAGAATCATTTATCTGTTAGGTCAATTTTTTTTAATGCATGACAAGAATGTATGTTCCATGAAGAAAGGGTTTGTCTTTCTCATCACTGTATCTCCTTGGCCTAGGAAAGTACCAGGTTCAGAATAGACACCCAAGAAATACTTGCTACACACATATTGAGACATGAATAATAAAAGCATAATATAAATGTAAAGGAGAGTATTTATGTTTCTATTCCCCATGTGGTGAATTTAGGGTGTTTGAGGGGAAAGAGGTATAAACACACTCATGCAAAAGTAGTATCAAATGATTTAGAAGATTATTGAACAAAAAGAAAATTCATAAATTCAGACTGAGATGTGGTTCTGGAATCCACTTTTTGGTGTGTGAAAGGATTAGATGAGTACAGTTGGTACCAGTTTGGTCTTGATACAACTGTCAGAGTGATCTTTTAAAAATAAAAGTCACATCATACTTCTCCTCTATTCAAAACCCTGTAATGACCTTAGTTGATGCCACATACAAAAGTTAATTCAAAATAATCAGACCTAAGTGTAAAAGCTAAAACTATAAAACTCTTAGAAGAAAGCATAGGAGGGAAAACTTTATGACATTGGATGTGATAGTGATTTCTTGGGTATGACACCAAAATCGTAGGTAACAAAAGAAAAAATAAGTAAATTGGATTTTATCAAAATTAAAAACTTTTGTGAATAAAGGACACTATCAAGAGAGTGAAAGGCAACCCATAGAATGGGAGAAGATATTTGCAAATCATGTATCCGATAAGGTATCAATATGCAGAATATATAAATAACTCCTACAACAAAAAACCTAAACAACTCAATTATAAAATGGGCAAAGGACTTGAATAGACATTTCTCCAAAGAAGATGTACAAATGGCCAATAAGCACATGAAAAGATACTTAGCATTGCTAATTGTTAGGGAAATACAAATTGAAACTACAATGAGATATCACTTCACACCCATTAGGATGGGGATTATCAAGAAAACAGAAAGTAACAAGTGTTGATTTGGAGAAATCGAAACCCTGGGCATTGCTGGTGGGAAGGTAAAATGGTAGAGCCACTGTAGAAAACAGTATGGAGATTCCTCACGATAATTAAATGTAGAATTACCATATGATCTAGCAATTCCATTTCTGGGTATTCATCTAAAGAATTGAAAGTGGGGACTCAAGCATATTTGTATACCCATGTTTGAGCAGTGTTATTCATAATAGCCAAAAACTGAAAACAACTCAATGTCCATTGACAGATGAATGTGTAAACAAAATGTGGTCTATACATGCAATGGATTATTATTCAACCTTAAAAAGGAATGAAATTCTGATACATACTACAACATGAATGAACCTTGAAGACATCATGCTAAGTGAAATAAGCCAGGCACAAAAGGACAGATATTGTATGATTCCAGCTATATGAGGTCCCTAAAGTAGTCAGATTCACACAGACAGAAAATAGAATAGTGGTTTTCAGGGGCTGGTGGGGGTCAGGGGGTGGGGGGGAGGAAGGGAGTAATGGGAAGTTCTTGGTTAATGGATACAGAGTTTCAGTTTGGGATGACGGAAAATTCTGGAGATTGGCTAGTGGTGATGGTGGTACAACAATATATGAATGACCTTAATGCCACCAAACTGTACGCTTGAAAATGGTTAAACTGATAAATTTTGTTATGTATATTTGACCATAATTAGAAAGAATCTTTATAACCATGCTTGGAATAGGTACTATTTTTCTATTAGTGTCCCCATTTGACAGGTGAGGAAATGGAGGCTCAGAGAGGTTAATTGATTTGCCCAAGGTTGCTAGCTAGTGAGTAGCAAACAAAACGAAACAAGCCCTTCGCTGGCTCCCTATCTCAGATTGAAGGCCAGAAATTCTTAGCATGCCTTTGAAATGACCTTCCATAGTCTGGCTCTTGCCCTGACCAGCCCATACCTCTCTGATCTATTCTCGTATATATTCCTTGTGGTTTGCTTTGCTCCAAACACACAGGTCAGGGATACTCCTGTCTCAGGCCATTTGTACTTGCTATTAATATACCCTCCATTAGAATGCTCTTCCTCCTCCCATTTCACCACTCCCTCCTATACTGCCTTCAGGCTTTTGCTCAACTGTCACCCACCCCCTAACCCCACCCTATTTAAACGTCAAAGCCCTTCCGGACTACACACACACGCTGGACACTTTCCATTGTCCATCCTGTTTCATTTTGCCCCATATCACTTCTGTTCATCTGATACAATTTATCTCAATATATTTTACTTACTTTTTATTAAATACTCTCTTACTCTTCTCATGAGAGTATAATAACCATAAAAATAGGGTTTCTTGTGGTCTATTATCTTCTCTCCTTTTTTGCCAGCACCTCGAACAGTGCCTGCCACGTAATAGGTGCCAAGTTAATATTTGCGGAATGAATGGACAAGTTAAAAAAAGACAATATTTTATATTCCTATCCCATGATGAGTTATAATACCGCATGCTGGTTACCCTGCGTGTTCAGTTATCCACTCCCATGTGTACCAGCTCTACCTCTGTCAGCTCATCAGCTCCACGAGAGGAGTCTTGCAAGTCTTTTTCTCCTGGGAGTCTCTACACAATCCAAAACACAAACAGAAATTCATATATGTTCGCGTTCATCGAGTATCTGTGCAAATCAAGACTTGGATGCTGGAGAGAACAGAACAAGTGAGGTGTCTCACCCTCATCAAAACACTCCATCCAAAGGAAATAAACTGATGTCCTGCTCTTGGGGCAAAATGGAAACGCTCAGTTACCTATGAATGCAGTCCTACTCTTGCAGGCTCTCGTCAGAGAGTGAGGTTAATTGAGTGAGAAGTTTAATTATAAACCACCTCTCCTAATTTGTGTACCACGGAAGCCCAGAGCAAGCACAGGTTGAGGGAGACAAAGGGTCTATTGGTACAGGGCTCAGCCTTGGTTAATGCTTATCTGTGTAAAGCCCCTCAATCTTTAGGCAAACCAGGTGAGATGATTTTAAGAGTTCCCTGCAACAGTCCAGATTTCTCTTCATTTCAGAAATCCTAAGCAATGATATTGGGAAACTCTTGGCATTTGTTTCCCCATCAATGAGTGCATCCAACACAAAGAAGAGGAAGACATACTCAGTCGGGAAGGAACTGGGGTCTGGATGAGATGTGTTCCATCTGCCAAGGCATTTCCCCACATGGCTGGGATTTTTTTTCCTACTTATTATTAAAAAAAAAAAAGAAAGAAAGAAAGAAAACACTTACCCTACAAATTGCACAGTGAGTCATTTGTGCCAATAAAATGGCAGTTTTCTTCAAGGCCACAGGCTAAGAATATGAATTATCTGGTAGAAATTGGGTCTACACTAAATATATATTTCTTCTTCCCCTATTCCTTCTCACAATGAATCAACCTCTCTCTCTCATATACACTCTCATGTGTGTGCATGTTCATGTACACACTTGCACGCTCATAAAAATTGGATTTTCCCAAAACTTCCCAGTTGGTTAAGAAGTAGAATACAAAGTTGGGTGAGGAAAAGTGACTCATCCCCCTAGATTCGGTTTTTACTGCCAAAAAAATTTTTTTTTCAGGAAGAAAAATCATATTTCCCAAACCATATTTCCCATCACCAAAGTCAAATGAATCCAATCTCCAGTGTCTGCCTCAGATTCTCCGTGTGTCTGTGGTTGAGTGTCGGGCAGTGACTAGTGGTTGTGTGCTCCCTAGAATGCTTTGCTTCCTCTCATGGGATGTAATTTTCTGACAGCTATTGACAGTTTTCATTTCCACGTGACAGAGCCCATATGGTCAAAAGAACTTGACCGAAGCCTTATAAAAGTAACCATGCAATGTTGTTTGAGATTTGAGAGCATGTTCTGTTTAGGGCAATCTGAGAGGAACTGAGAGTCTAGTGGGCTGTGGTTCAAGCAACCACACTTACAGGATATTTTAGAAGCAACTCGGCCTTCTTTGCCTGATTTAGCAGTAAGAAAATAGTCTGGGCTCTGCAACGTCCAATCCGAACAAAGACTCTGAGATCTGAATCCCTATTTGGGTCTCAGTTTCCTTACCTGCTGAATCAGACATCAATACCTAGTAAACAGAAGTGTTGAAAAGAGGGGCATTTTTGAAACGCTAAACGTTGTTTTCTCTAGCCTCTGCAACAACTGTTCTCTGAGACTTTCTGCTGGACTTTGAAGAATGTTGGTATGATAATCACAGGAAAGAACCTCTGTCTCTGGAAACCATATGCTGCTGCACGCTCATGGAACTTCACTCCTGTTCCAAATCCAGAAAGACTACCATGTAACTCACGGAGACATTTCAAACATTTCCCACAGTTTTATTAATCACATTTGAGGTGAGAAATAGGAATATATGCATGAATAAGCTAAATGCTTTTTGGAAGTCAGTTTTGAGTTTTGCATGCTATGGACTTGTAAACAACTTTGTTTCTCTCAGTAGACAACACAGAGTCTATTCAGTGTGTGTGCGTGTTTATGTGTGTATCTGTGTCTAGAGAGAAATGATATTTAGTTTGGAAGATGTTATAATCATGTTTTCAGAAGCTTGTTCCTGGGGGTGCCACAGAGCAATGCGGTTAGATTGTCCGAGGAATAAAATCATTAATAGGGCCGTCCTCTGGCTTTTCCTCCAAACCACTGTCTGCGTGTTGTTCAAGGGAAAGAATCTCGGCTTATTCACAAGTGGTGCTATCTTTCCACAGGATATTCATTGTTTTGAAAATAGAAGAAAACCTCAACAGCTCTGAAGTCTATAATTATGCTTTCTTCTTACCCAGCAAGAATGTTTTCAGGAGTGTGGTGATGAGACGCTTGGGGGTGATCCGGCGGAAGGGAGCGTGGGGGAGGGTGGGCAGCAGGGAGCAGAGCGGCTCCCCTCCATTCTGCTTGTTCTCTTTGCTGCCTAACGCCTCTCACAGATTTGTGGCTTTCCCTCAAATAAATAACCTAGGCAGATTTTCGGTTATGGGCTCCCTGTCCGCCCCCCTTGCTCCCCGCCCTGCTGTTATCAGAATAATAAGTGATTTCAGAGTATTAGGGCAGATTCCACTACCACTGAATCATGGACAGACTCAAGCCAGATGATGACATCAGAAACATATGTGTTAGTCTGAAGGCAGGACTTGGCCCAGGAGATGAGAGCAAGATCTCCGGTGGGAGAGTTAGGGACCCAGAGGCCTAGAAGGGACCCCGAGAGGAGAGCTCCTTTATCTTTCACTTTTAGGCAGAAAGTCACCTAAAAAAAATCCTCCTTGGATGTTGGATTGTGCTGTTCTTAAATATTTCTAGAAAGCTCTTTTAGAAAGCTAGGATTTAAGTGCTTCACAAACAAAGCAAAGTTTGTATGTGAGGGATAAACTGTATGCTGTAACTCATAATTACCGTGATTTTATAAACCTGGAATTTCCTAACCAAGCTTTCCTGTCATTCAGAGCAGCATCTGTGAGATAGTTCTTCATGAATCACATTTGCCCACACTTACGCCCAACCGAATGAAAAAGGTATATCTCCAGATGAGTGTGTAGAGAGGCACATCACAATATTGGGGTATGGTCATTCCTCCCAGTGCTTTTTATCAAACTATGGGACAAACTTCAAATCACTTTATAAGTTGGCATGATATTTGAGCTTTATGCAGCCCCTGTGGTTTCCATAGTAACAAAATCACTTACCGGTATCAAAAATGTGGAAGATTATAGAATAAAAGAGGGATTCTACATGGAACAAAAGGCAGGAGCTAAAGTCAAAGTTTCTTGGGATGTTAGAAAAATTGTATTGCTGTTTTATTTATCTCAAAAGACTAGTACAAACCCTCTTGATGCAACCGGGTGTGAATTGTGTAGTTTTCTCATTACCTTTCAGGATCTGAGGTCATCTTACTCAAAACTATAGTCTCACAGATGCCTGCACTCATTGTTGTGTGTGTGCATGTGTATCTATGTATATCTGTGTACTTATGTGTACACACTCATATACATTTTAAAGATCTGTGGTCTTTCTTTCTTTCTTTCTTTTTTTTTTTTTTAACTAGTTCACCATCTTAGATCAGGAGCTAGTAGTGAGATGACTTTCCAAAAGACCTACCTTATTTTCTCTCTTATGCACACACAAATACCAAGACAAGCTGAATTCTTATTTGTGTACATAGTAATGGTGTACTTGGCAACATCAATCACTCATTCAGTCCCCTCATTCATTAGAGACAATATTTATTGAACATTTCTTTTGACAGAGTCTCGTACCAGACACAAAAGCATAAGTGGATTATGATAAAGTGTTCTGTGTGTAATCCATGAGGAGTTTAGTGTGGAAACTTCCCAAGCTCTGCTGTGACCAATAGCTCACATTTGCCACCTCCCCAGTCCATGGAAAGTTCAACTGGCCACTTAGGCACTTTACCTAATGGGTTGCAGGCTCTTTCGTTAGACGGTTGGGCTCTTGGGTCTTTCAATTATTAACTTCCATGGACAAAGAGACATATTTTCTTAATCCTGTTTTTCCTACTACTCTGATTAGATGAACTGAGTAGGCAAATATAAATACAACATAATCCCAGCACTTTGGCCTCAGAGTGGTGAGGAGCACAGGATTAGCTGGAATTTTAAGACAGCATCTACGTTTGTGATGCTTCATTAAGCAAACAACCACTTTCTTGTGCGATGCATTTCTCCCTTTGGTTATGTTAGAAACTGGAAGCAAAGGGAAATCCTTGGCCCCAACTCTTCTCAGTGGTAGTAGTTGGGACCATTAGCTCCAGAGCCAGAGAAACTGTCCGAACACATTCCCAAAGACTGGCAGCCAGAGTAAATGCTGACACCCTCCCTCGGTTCTCACCAAAGAACCCGACTGGTTTTGAGGTCTTTCTGAGGAGAGGCTTCTGGAGAGGGTGGGCCCTCCACGGCCAGGAGGGAGGGATTAGTCATGACGCTGCAGCCTGCGAGGTAGGTGTGCCCAGGAATACATCAAAGCCATCACAACCGGCCTCTGGAAAGATGTTCTGGTAATTAAAATCTCAAGCATCTTTCCCTTTGAGAAGGGTTTTTGTCCCATGACAACATAACAGCACTAATACATGCGATCTGTCTGAGTGTGTGGCTGAAAATGCGCATGATGGTTAGGGGTATAAATCTGCCTTTAGTCAGCCCCCTTTGTACCTTCTATCTGGGCAAAGCCTCTCTTATGAATTCAAGTCTTTTTCTGTGGCTCCTCCAGAACCAAGATCTTTGGATTATTCTTTCTGTTGCATATCTTCGATTATGTACTTTCTTTCCTCTGTCTTCTTCCTTGTGCATAAATATGTACAAATCTCCCTGAACCCTAAAAAACAAAACACAGAAATAAATAAGACCTTGCTATTAGCCCTCTCTTTTTGACCTCTTACAGTTGAGCTCTTTTATCACCATTCAGCTAAAATTCCTGCTGAAGGGACGGCCACCTCCCGACTGCCAGATTCAGAGTCCTATTTTCTGTCCTCCCACTTGTCTCCTCCGCAGCATTCGAGGCTCTTGAACACCCACTCCTTTTTGATAAGTCCTTCTGCTCTGGCTTCTATATCATTGCTCCCTCTTGAATTTCCCCTATAGCTCCATCACCTATCAATTCTAATTCTTTGCAATTTCCTTCAGTTTATCCTTCTCTGCCCACCCTTAGAAGTCAATGTTTTCCAGGTCTTGGCCTACCCTGGTATGCTTTTCTTCTCTCTCACTGTGTTTGTTTTCCATATGAAATTGCCATTTTTTATAGGTAAAATGTGATCAAGTGTTAGCAATTCCATATGGTTCAACCTATGATAATCCCCATATCTCTATTTCTAGCTCTGATCTTTCTCTTAAGCTTAGATCAATATTTCCAGTGACCAGTTGGATATTTCTAACTGGGTGGTCTCCAGTCCTCTCAAAGTTAATACATCCCAAGTGAAATCCTTCTATTTCTAAACTAAAATACCTTTAGTATTCTTAATCTCAGTTCATGATGTCACCATCTCCTCAGTTTCTCAGTTTAGAAAATTCAGGGTCATTCCTGAAGTCTTCTTCTCTTTCACCCCAGCCAATCTGTCATAAAACCAGAGATTCTACCCCATAAATACCCCCACTGTATTGTCTTAGACTGTATTGTTCTCCTGGGTGATGCGGTGGCTCCATCTGTGGAATCCCTGCTTTTACTGGCACTCTGCTCCAGGTCGTCCTTTACTGTGCTGGGGCCTGAATGTTTGTGTCCTCCCAGTATTCAGACGTTGAAACCTAATTCTCAATGTAATGATATTAGGAGGTGGGGCCTTTGGGGTGTGATTAGATCACAAGGATGAAGCCCTCCTGAATGGGATTAGTGGCCTTTATATAAGAAATCTCAGAGAACTGGCTTCCCCGTCCACCATGTGAGGACACAGCTAGGAGTTGCCCTCTATGAACCACCAAGTGGACCCTCACCAGACACTGATACTCTTGGACTTTCCAACCTCTGGAACTGTGAGAAATAAATTTCCGTTGTTTATAAGCTACCCAGTGTATGGTATATTTTGTTATAGCAGCCAGAACGAACTAAGACATACCACCACCAGAAATATCACTGAAAAGCAAACCTGACCATGGGACTCATCTCAATCCAGTCTCCACCTACAGCTACAGTTCAACTTGTGTCCCTCTGGTCCTTAAAGCCCTCACTACAGTCATTCTGATGGAAGGACTTGTTGTTTTCTCAAACATCAGACTCTTTCACAACCGTGTGCTTCCTTCTGTCTGAAATGTTCTCCACATTCTCTAAAAACTTCTACTCAGCCTCTGAGAGCCACTTGAAAAGCCACCTCTTATATCAAGGATTTCCCAAGTCTGCCAGCCAAGCTGATCCTTCTCTGATTCCCATAAACTTGGCCCGTATTTCTGTTCCAGCACTTTACAAGCCAGCTGGTAGTTTAATTTATCTATATACCTATCAGTCTTCTCTAATAGATTAGAAACCCAGTTGTATCTTTTTTTATGATCAACACTAGGTACACGAGAAATGTTTATTATAATAAATATTATAATTGAATGAGATGATTGAAAGGTACTTGGATTAAGACAAAAATTCTAGATTGTGAAGATCAAAGAGTTTTCAGGTCTAGGTTTATGTTTTTGTGTATAAACTCATTGCTGCCATGGAAATATATTCATTCTGCTTTCCCTAATTATAAAATGAGAAAATAAATAATTAATTCATTAAATTCACAGCATTTGGTTGATAAAGTACTAAACACAAAGCAAAATTATACTTGAGAATGTCCACATTGTCATGAAATGATATGTTTAATTTTCAGTGGAATTGCACCATGTAAGAAATGTACACTGTTTTGCAGTCTTATTCTATATTCAGAGTGGATCCATTTCTTCTTTTGTTGGAGTGATTTGAGAGAGACTGCTCTGGAATGTCAGAGGAAGCTGTAGTCCAGAGTGGGTGAAAAAAAATTAAACCTTCCATTTTATCAGCTTTGACAAACAAGCAAGTACTCCCACGACATTGGGTCCCAGTCTAATCTTGATGGCCAGGAAGGCTGGGAGCCCAAGGTGGCTGTTGGCTTATTTGTCCTCTGGTTCCAGCTGTTACCAACACCCACTGAAACCCTAGAGAAGAACAGAGAAAGAAAAGTGAAACCACATTCAAGTCAGTAACTCAGAATCAGTATAAAAAATTTAACATGTGGTCACCTTCTCTTAGGTGAATGGAGTTGAATATTGGGGCTGGTGTAAACATGATGGACACACCTCTGCATTTTCTAGCCCCTGCCTACACTCACTGCCACTCCCTGACTCATGCTTGTAGCAGTGCCAAATTATTTGTGTTTTCCTGCATATAATGTACTCTTCCCTGCCTCTTTTCTTTTGTTCATGTTGTTCCCTCTCCCTAGAATGCCACCTGAGATTGCTTTGTCCATTTTGACAAATGCATCCCTAATCAGGCTCGACTCAGGCATCACTTCCTTCAAGCTCATCTCTGACCCATTCCTTTTTCTTTCCAGTGTGTGTTAGATGCTATTCTTCAGTGCTGCCACATAAGTTGTGCAGATTTTTCACTGCACAAAGCCACCCTGCTGAGGGAATGAATTCCTGAATTCCAGCTCAAGTTCCACAACCTAGTGTATGCCTTGGGGCTGGAAATGTTTTCTTATTTGCACAAAGGCAAACCCATATGCCCTGTGAACATCCCTAACCCTGCCATGACCATGTGGACAGTGAACATCTGTTTATCTCTTTCCCCTACTAGACCCCTGGAGGGCCAGCCCTTGTTCCTAGGGCAATCTTTGGCACTGAGTAACTGTTTGTTGAAAGAAATGATGGATTCTAACAATTATTGAGAGCTAGACATTGTTCTAGGAACTTTAGAGGCCTTAAATCATTTTTTTCTCACAACAATTTTCTGATAAGGAAGTTATCCAATTTACAGAAGAGTGAACTGAAGTACTAAGTGAAGAAGAAAGTTGCATAAGTCCAGCAGAAGGTAAGCGTGGAGCCAGGATTTGGTCTCGGGCAGTCGGGCTGCACGGCCCATCTTAGCCCCTGCACCGCACGCACTGCCCCTTGATGGATGAAAAATTCTTGGGCCTCTACTTCCTTATGTTTCTCCTGCTGTAGTAGAAAAAGAGATGTCTTTGTTTGCAATATCTGGGAACCCCACTTCAAATCGAGACGGTCTCCTAGTATCAGCGTGTCCCCTCTACACGGTGCAAGATCCCGTGCCTGGGGGCTGGTCTCCGTGGGGTCAGTTCTTGGCTTCCTTTTCTGGAGGGTGCCAGAGGGATTCCACGTACAGAAGGTGAGTGGGAAGGCGAGACCTTCTAGACAATGGTTGTGGGTCTGGGATTTACAGATGGAGGTAAGGCACATGTGGTGAAAGGAAGAAAGGAGAGGAAGACAGGAGGGGACTGATAGCAACTGGGGTGCCAGGAAGAAAATATGAAGCCTCACCTTTAGTCACTTAGAACAGTTCAATGTGAAAGGTCATCTAGGAGAGCACTGGCTGGGTGGGGCTAGGAGGAGAACAGTGGAAGTCTGTGGAAGGGGAAATCCATGGCCTTGCTACACGGGGGGTGGTCCCTTCCTCTGACATCTCTGTTGACGAGAACCATGATGGAGAGTGTGCGAGATGGTTCTCCAGGTTCAAGGAGGGATATGGCTCTTCTCTCTTCCCCACCTCATCCCTGAGGAAGCTGTCTCAGAACAAGGACTGCCAGCAGGAGAGGGTAGGTTGGGGGTGGAGTGTTTACAGAGGTGATACAGCGTGGCGGTAATGATGAAAGAACTGAGGTGCTGGAGAGGCATGACTGAGGTGCCTTCAGAGTGGAGAGAGGTATCTGCTGGGCTCAGGGAGCAAGATAGGGCTTGGTGGCCTAACGTTTATGAGAGAAAACTTCCAGCTCAGGCCCAGATTCTTGACACTGTCTCAGCTCCTCAAATGTTCTCTGTGTGTCTGTTCAACCATTCCTCTCTCCTGTTCCCCACTTCTCTTGGGTTGCAGCCACCTTGGTGGCTGTAGAATGAGAATGAGACCTCAGGGAAGGTCTAGCTGGCCAGGCTGAAGCGAGCAGCTTCAAATGAGGAAGGCCCCTGCAGCGGGCCTGAGGCTGGCCCATGGCCAGTGGACCCGGCATTTGGTGCTAGGAATTCAGACTCTCCCTGTCACACTGACTCAGCCTGTGGCCTGTAGGTCACAGCCTCTGGGTGACTCGGTTTCTTAAACCTTAACGCAGAGATAATGATACTCGCTACCTTGTGAGGGGGTGCTAATTAGAGGTAGCACCCTGCGTGGCCATGCCAGGATGAAAGGGGTTAAAAGCAAAGTGTAATTGTGAGGCATGGAAGGTTGTGTCTCTTGCCATCTGTGTTGTGACTGGGATTGACGCAGATGGGTCAAATTCCCTGTAGAATGGAGGATCCGTGGAGACTGGGTCTCATTTCGCAACCTGCACTGCAATCCACGTTGGTTCCCAAACTGAAGTCAAGAGGAAGATGTGCATTTGCATGTGCTTGCATGTTCACAGGCTGCTGCT
This sequence comes from Mirza zaza, assembly GCA_008750895.1. Lineage (NCBI taxonomy): Eukaryota > Metazoa > Chordata > Mammalia > Primates > Cheirogaleidae > Mirza > Mirza zaza. The sequence goes on along the minus strand of VSMD01012306.1, from coordinate 117,964 downwards.
TTCCCCTATAGTTTTGTAAACAGTGAAGAGAGCTGATTTTCAAATGTCACATTTTTCAAGTCCTCCTTCAAAGACTTCATGTCTTTACCATTCAATCCCTCCTCCCCCTTGATGTCAGGAGATGCACCCCAGGTTTGCACAGCTCTGTCGCAGGTAGGGGATAAGGGATGCCTTGGCGAACAAAACCTGAACACTTTTCCACTCCCCGTTAGTGGCCTTTCTTGAGAGACTAAAGGACGCGCACTGGCTGATTCTGGTTCTCAAAGGCCTGCTACCAGCGCTTCCTCCCAGCCTGGGACGCCCCGCCTCCCACTCGGGAGCTCTCTGGGAGGAGAAGCCACAAACAATGTGGGTGGGACAGAGCTGGGATTTCAGAGCGCAGCTCGCCTCTCTTTGTTTCATCTGTACTGGCTGAGATCCTGGAGCGGCTTCTGCCGAATTAATGAAAATGATGTCATGTGTGAGGCTAATTTTTGGAAATATAGAGTCTCTTGGAGAAACTGGAATGCTTTATAGATCCCAGAGGAAGGCTGGAAACATCACCCTGCTGTGTGTGTTGGAGACTTCTGCGGCGCCGTGAGTGATGGATGTGCTTGCCTCTGTGCCTTGATGTGTAAAGAGATTTAATAATTAAGAAAAAATGCCAAACTGCGAAATCCTGAAGAGCTTTGGATTCTTGCAGGTTTGTCAAGTTAGGCAACAACTGGGCCATCAGATCAGGGAATTCATGCATTCATTCAGGAGCTGTGTTGATTTATTGAACACTTGCTGTGTGCCAAGCACTGTTCTGAGTGCTGATATAGCAGTGAACAAACCAGACAAAAATTCCTATCCCTGCGGAGAGCATTCCATTGGAAAGATGTCCAAAGCAGAGGAAAACACTTTCAGAATCACCACTTAAATGATTAAGTCTATTTCCAGCTGTTCTGCATCTGTGTGGGATTAGGATTTTGGTCCAGTCCCAATCCCACTGCATCCCTTTCTCTGTAAATTAGGAAGGGTGAAATTGTCTAAAATGAGGAGTGGTTCTCATTGATTTTTACTTAGAAGTAGGGGTGATATTTAAAATATTTAACAACTGGTCTAGCACAGGTGCTGACCAATCAGAATGGATACCTGTGGTCCCTGCCAATATTAACCCTTTAGCTACAGGGGTCTCGGGAGAGGGATTGAAGTAGCTGAGATGGTGGAGGATTTTGGAGTGGGGGTGCTTGGGGCATTGGCTATTTACAAAGTGGTATGGAAGTATTTCTTTGCATTAGCCATGGGATGGCTGTACTGCACAACACCAGAGGAATGTCAACCCTACTCCTGAAAGAATCTAGAGAAAGGATATGCCCATAGGAGGTCTTAGTCGATACTCACTGATAAAAGATCCGATAGCCAACAGAGGACCTACTAGATTAGAATCTAGATTAGAGCTCACAGCCACTGAGTCTCCACAACTTTATAAGATGACTTTGAAAACAAGATGTGGCCTTAAAAATTGTCATAAGTGGAAGCCAGGTGGAAGAGAGCTGTCAGGGACATCCAGCCCCTGTGGAAATAAACAGTCTTTATTGAAAAGAATGCAGCAGCCCTGGGATATGCTTTGATGTGGTGATGTTTTCTTTTGGATCTGATCTTGCCTGGCCATTGCTTGGTTCACACAGGAGTTGGCCCAGGAGGAAACCACACCCCTTTGACAGGTAGACAGGAAGCGCTGTTGGCAGGGAGCGATCCTAGCAGTGATTGTTGGTGTGCTAGCATATTACTGGTTCTGCAGGTTCCTGACTTGTCATCATGGCTGGCAACATCCCCTGGCTTTTATTGAAGGTTTAATTGGAGAGTGTCTGATGCCTGAAGGGCTTTGCTGGTTGACAATCTTGAAAATGGTGGGAGAAATAAACTAAACCCCGGCAAGCTATTCCCTGTGCATTCTTTCCTCTCTCTAGGTAGAGTCTAGGAAAGAATATCTTTTCTATGGAATACATAATAACTGTAAGGATGGCTGGAATGATTAGAGACTTTCCAGAGAGTTATCCACCCACTTAAAAAGAAACATAGGCTAATCACATCAAATTTGGGAACAAATTGTTTGCATGGTGAGAGACATCCATGATTCACACTGCTTTCAAGGGGAAATTCTTCACCCATGGCCCCTGTTGGGTGCCCACTTTTGTACCACATGAGCAATGGTGGCCAGAAGACTCCAGAGAAGTTAATAATTCACACACTTGCCAGAGTATTGTGACATGGCACACAAACAGAGAGCTGTGCCAATCTGGTTTTGCCTCTTGGGAATGTGACCCAGGCACTACTGAGAGTCTAGGAGGGGGACAAGTGGGTGCTGTGGCTGACAGTCATTAGGCAGGGTCAGCGTTGGGGTGCTTGGGGCATTCATGGCTGTGCTGGTCAGATGGTAGGGGAGTTGTAGGAAAGAAAATAGGTGCCATTGTGGTGTAACTGCTTCCTTGCTCCATTCATTCATTCAGCCATTATTAATGAGCACCTACTACATGTCAGGTGCTTTTCTGGGTTTTGGAGATACAGCAGTGAACAAAGCAGACAAAATTCCCAGACCTTGTGGAGCTGACAGTCTAGTAGAGGAGACACAAAATAACAAAAGTAAGAAATATGTATTCGGTAGTGATAAGTGCTGGGGTGGATTAGAGATAACGTAGGAAAAAATGGAGAAAGGGAGGGAGAATGGATGAAATAAGATGGGCAAAACTTAGACAACTGATTGGTGATAGAAGGATAAAGGTTGAATATGCTATTTTTGAGTATGCTTAAAATTTTTCATAATACATTTTTTAAAAGAAGGCAGATAATTTGGATTGGAGACTTTGGGGTGGGGTGGGCTGACAATTTTAGACCTTGTTAAGAGAGAAGTCCTCACTGAGAAGATGATAATTGAGTGAAGACCTAAATGAAATGATAAGCAGATATCTGGGGGCAAGCATTCCTGGCAGAGGGAACAGCAAGTGCAAAATCCCATCGGCAGCAGTGTTCCTGGAGTGCCAAAGGCCCACGAGGTAGGCAGCACAGCCAGAGCAGGGTGGCTGAGGGGCAGGTACAGATGAGGGAGGGGCGGTTGTATAGGGCCTGTGATTAATGGGAAGAATTTTGCCTTTTACTCTGAGTGAGATGGGGGCCACCATCGCACTTTGAACAGAGGAATGATGTAATCTGACCTGGGTTTTAGCAGCTGTTGGGGCTTTGGGAGTGAAGCTCCTCTAATCCTACCTACGGGGTCCACTGAGTGTCTTTGAAGCCAGGTGCTATTAAGATCTAGTTCTATCATAGCATCTGCTCTTAGATGGCGCTAAGAACTTCATTCCGTTTCTGTCCCCTGTGTAACCACATAATAAATCTCCTTTGTTTGAGTTAGCTTCAGTGGGTTTTTATTCCTTAAATCAAAACAAACCACAGGGACAGCCACTTTTCCTCATTATGTGGGTGCCAGTCTTGGACAACAGGCAAGGTATACAGCAGATGCACCTAGATTGCTCTTCAACTCAGTGGAGGAGGTGAGGGGAGAACACCACAAAGTCTATGCAAGGTGACGCCTCCCTCTGATTTCATAAGACTTCTGCTGGTCTAAGGCTCTTTGTTTTTATTTTTAAGAAACTTTAAGACCAAAAGGACACTTGAACCAAAGGCAAACTTAGGTATATTTATTTATTTTAAAATCTCATGCTTAAAATTATAAAATAATAAAATATTTTATATTTTATAGAAAAATAATAAAATATAAAGACAGAAATAATAAAATATAAAGACATTCCCTTTGCTCTTCTATTACTGAAATGCGAGCCACTGCCCAGAAGTTAAGACGTATAACTAACTGAGGAAAGGCGGCCTTTAAGGAGAAGAGCTGTTAATTATTCCTCTTTGCCATATTGGATGGTTAAATCAGGCTCCTTCCAGGAGGGTCTTATTTGACTTGGCATTTATCTTGTCAGTGAGGTTGGAGAGCTCCTACCTAAAAATAGCGCTGAGTACTGAGTCTATCTAAGGGCTCCCAGCCCTCCAGTCCCTGAAGCCAGCTTCTCTCCTCATTCCCACTTAAACCTCACCACATCAACCCTTTCATCAGGCCTTGCCCACAAATAACTCCACCAAAGCCAGGACTCACACATGCTGCAGGTGCCCATGTGACTTCCTCAAGTAAGAATGCGACAAAACCAGTTTCCAGACAGCTCTCACGCTCTTCCTAATGAATGAACAAGCATGAGCTGGACAGCTTCTTCTCATAACATTATTTTGCCTGTGGCATCCTTTTGTGCTCAAGGGATGAGCCAAGTGCTACATTTATTTTTCCATAAAAATGTTTTTCTGAGAAAGGAAAATTTTAAAAAGATGGGTTTTTTTTGTTTTTGGTGGTGTTGTTGCAATCCATTGGGTTCTTTTTACCTGTGGTAGGAAGAAATGTCACAGCCTCAAAGCTAATTAGCATTTATGCAATATTCACATATAGTGTTCTGTGTTTCCCTCATATTTATAGTCTGTCATCACTGAACATCTATAGACTACCCTTCCCCCATGAAGTTGGCCAATTTTACCAACCTTGTTTTATGGAAGATGGTGGAGCAGGTGGAGAAGGGGGTCACGCGCCTTAACATGGGTGATGTGGCTGCAGGGAGAGAGCCAGAGACAGAACGCACACTGCTCGGTGTGGACGGTCACAAAGCAGCCGTGCCCTGCGCTGGGGCCCAGCCCCAAACCAACATGGCGAAACCCCCTTACAGCTGTTACCCCAGGAAACCCAACATGGTTTTTGTACCTGTATCAGCATTAGTTCCCTCATCATGACATGACAGAAACAAGGGTGAAGAAGGCTCTAGCCTACCTTGGAGGGCATTTTCTATTTCTTTTCTTCAAATCAGCCTGAACGCTTGCACAGAGGGAGGCAAAAAATCAAGACAGTCCCTGGAAGTTGAGGCTCCCCCATTGTAAGAGCATCAGTTCTCCCAGGCCACAAGGGCACCATGTAGAAGAGCCCTGGGCAAACACAGCTTCAGGAGAAATGACCTGGGTATTGAGGCAATTCTGGCTCAAATGTGGCTTTGCCCTTATCACTCTCTCCATCTGAAGTACCTAAGTCAGAATAATCTCAGTTTATTACCATGAGTACGGAAACAATGAATGAAAACTACCAGCCTATTCACAGCGGCCAGAACCTTTCCCCAGAAGCAAACTGGTTCTCAAAGGATGATTAGCTAATGATACATTCTATAAATACCTGCCACTTTATTAATATGCTGAGAGCCAAACTGATTTGTTCTGGTTCTCCATCAAGGTCACCCAAACCCTGAACCTGGTATTTTTCAATGGGGTGTGGTTCTTCAGTTCAAAACAATGGTGGAGCCCATTGTCTCCTGACTCCCCATGAGATTACTATTATCATTTTACTTCCTTTGTTAGCTGCTGTAACAAAAAGACCAAATATTTTTTGTGGTTAACATAATAGAAGTTTATTTCTCTTTCATTTCCTACATAGCAATTGGCTTTTGCCCATTTGTTGATTCTGATACTCTAGATTCTTCTATCTTAGCTGTTATCACCACGTCTTACCATTATCTGAACTCAGCTGGCAGAATGGGAAGAGAAATGAAGCCCTGACCTAGAAGGTCAGATGTCATCTCTGCTACTATTCCCTTAGTGAGAACCAGACACATGGCCACACTTAGAGCCAAGCAAAGCTGGGAAATGTGGTCCCTGGCTGGGCAGCCAACTCTCAGCGATAACTCTAGACAGATGCTTCTCAGTTCATGATTGGGTTTTCTTCCCATAAACCCATCTTAAGTCGAAAATAGTGCAAGTCAAAACCCATTTACTACACCTTACTATATGTAACATACCATTGTCATATAGCGTAGCCTGGCCTACCTTAAACCTTAGCTCATCACACTTACATTAGCCTATAGTTGGGCAAAATCACCTAGCATAAAGCCTATTTTATAATCAAGTGTTGAAGATTTCATGCAATATATTGGATATTGTACTGAAAGTGAAAAATAGAATGGTTGGATAGGTACTCAAAGTATAGTTTCTTTTTCTCCTTTTTTATATTTTTTAAACGAATCCTGTGACAGGTTATCAAAGCACAGTTTCTACTGAATCTGTATCCCTTTTTGCAGAATTGTAAAGTTGAAAAATTGTAAGTTGAACCATTGTAAAGTGGGGACCATCTGTACAAGGAAACGGGGGTGGAAAAATGTGGTGGATACCTAGCTATCTCTGTGCCGTTTCCTTTAGTAATGAAAGTCATGACTGTGGATTATTTCCTGTGGTTCTTTAGACTTGGTGCCACTTTAGAAAGTGCCCGAATTTCACATTCTGCTTCTTACACAAGATCTTTGAGTGTCTGTAAAAGTCGCAGAGCAGGGCCCCTGCTGCATACCTGCTGTGCCTGGGTTTGGGCCTGTCAGGGCCTGCCCAGGGGCTGGACAGAATTCTGTTTGCATGCGATCCTGATGAACTTCAAGGAGAGACAGTGGGTGGCTGAGCTAGGGACGAAGAAGGGAACCCTTTTACCTTCCAGATAGAGAATTGGATGGGGAAGGAACTGCTATGAGGGAAGAAGACGGGCTGAGCCTTCTAGGTGTGCAGGCTCTGTAGGAAGCAGGGGCTGCCTGCAGGATGGGAAGAGAGGGATATCATTCAGGATAGCACTACTGCCACTGTTGGGTCTTGTTACTAGTGAAAATCAAACCTTCTACATGGCTTTCTGTCCATATATGACTTTACTATTCTCCTGTGTTCATCAAAAACAACTTTATTATTCTGGGAAACTTCTTGCCAGGGAGATAAAAGTTGCAGATAACTTTATCGGTCATTGCAGGAACTTCTTGAAAGACTTATCTACTCTTTAATAAAAAGTATCAACTGACAGTTTAGACCCTAAGACTCTTGGAACCTCTTGCTTCAAAATCCTACCTTGTTTTGTCCGCTAATCCTAAATTATAATATCATGATTCTTGTTCAATCCTAATCATTCCAGACTTCAAAATCGCAATAAATACGCCTTCTCAGCCTTTCCTCTCTGAGATGCTACCAGGACTCTGAGGAGTAGTGTTCTTCTTTCTTGCTATAAGCTATAAACTGAGCTTCGACTTATAGACAGGTTGTGTCGGTGATATTTTGTGTAGCCAGCACTCCATAATATCTCCTGGTCTGGAGAACATGTGCCACCTCCCAAAGGGAAGAGAAACTGTAATAAAATAAAAACTTTAATCAAATGAAAAAGTGGTTCCACTGGCAGCTCCAAGCCTCTGAGTAGGCCCACGCATCTCATACTTTGGCTTAATAAAGGTCTTTTTAGCACTCGTGGGAGAAGGACCCCACCTTTAGACTGTGATTCAGGGGAACTCAGCAAAGTAACTAGAGAAGCTGCAGGTCAGCCAGGAGGCAGCGGTCCTTGCAGGGAGACTCTTGAGGACAGAGAGTGACAGAGCCAGGAGGAAAGTGATGGCTGCCCAGGAGCACAGCCAAGATGTCCCAAGAGCTGTTGCCACAGGCAGCAGTGATGACTTCATGGATGGGCCTCCTAGCTCAGATCCTAGTTACTTTTCTTTACCCTATATTTCCCAAGCGTGGGATGCATGGTTATGCATACAAGATTGGCATCTGAAAATCCTGTGGGCACAAGAATTAAGTCCCCCAGTTGTCTGCCCGGATAATTGAGCAGCCACTAGAAAGAGAAAGTGGGAAGTGGGTTAATACCAAACAGAAAAATGCCTGTGAATGCCCAAAAAATGAACAGTGAGAGAAGGGCCTATGGGTTCTGGGATATGGGGGAAAGGCACGAGGGAAGTAAAGAATATGTGATGCCTAAAGTAGAAAGGAGTTCCCAGGAGAATAGCCTAGAGGAAAGAGGTTGCCTTCTTGGTAAACTGAGGTCTCCCCAGGACCCTTCCCATAATAGTTTGTGGATGAATAGCTAATTTGGGCTGGGTTAGGGAAAAAAGAAAATGCAGAGGATTTGTAATCTCAGCAGGGTAAAGATTTGCACAAAATGCCTCTGCCAAAACCTTCGCTTTCCCTGAGAAAATGATCAGGCCATCAGTCAGTCACACTATAAACTAAATGAGCGAGTCCTCTTACTTTTTCCTTAAGACATTTACATGAGGAGGAAGAAATTCGAGTAGGTGTGAGGTAGGGGGCTGTGAGAGGTGTGGAGTATTGGGGGAAGGAGAGGGAGAAGTTATGTAGAGCTTGACACGCTTCAGAAGAAATCAGGTGTGACAGGTTATCGTAATGGGGCCCTGAAGCCAGAGGAAGTAGTATGACATTCAACATGGCTATGTTTGTCACAGGTGAGAAAGCAACCAAACAATCCTGCTCATAAATCTCTTTTCTAGGCTAGAAATCCTGCATTTTTGGACTAGTGTTGGCTCAATATTCTAGCGGTTTTAATCCATATGATAAAAATATTTGTTTAGCACTGACCTGCATGCATGAAGAATAAATATTTTATTTTCAAGGTAATTAGGAGAAGAAATACTCAGAACAAAACAGAGAAACCCCAAAGATCTGAGCTTTATATATAAGGACAGCAGGCTCTGTCTCCGTTAAGCAGAACAGATTATCTGCTTGGGGATATAGAACCTCTTCATTCTCAAACCCAACTGCTCAGAAACCTACATTGAAAACTGAGAAGTCATGTTTACGTCTGGAGAGTAAACCCTGGTGATGTTCAGTTGAGCATTCGGTTAAACATTTTGAGACCTGGTGAGAATCATAGACACTCCTTTCTCCTGGTTCTCTGCTTTCAAACAGAGACAAATAAAAACAAAGGTCAGAGAGCTATTCTTGTTGAAGATCCCAAGAAAGACCAAGTAATACAGCAAGTGGAGCCAATGTAGTCAGAAAAAGACTGTGCAGAGAAAACCCAACTGAAGAGTCCAATCTTTGTTGACAGCTGTCCTGAAAGAGACCTGGGGTGTCACAGTCTGAGAGTGACTCGTCTTCAGTTCATCATCAGCCTCATTATAATAAATGCTTATTTAACAAACAGATACAGAACATAGAATGTTTGCATAAAAAATAGCATTTATTGAACTTACCTTTAATGCAGAGAAGTATGAAGAGGTAAACAAACAAAAGGATAGGCTGCAATCTGACCTTTGATAAAATAAACCAATAAACAAACCTGTCCATAGTCATAAAATACAAACATACAGAGAGTTATAAACCATAATTTATTTATTCACTTTCTGATGGATAGACACATTCTATTTATTCTCTTTTTTATTTTTTGGTGTTACAAATTGTGTTGCGATGAATACCCTTGTATGAACATTTTGGCAAGCTTTTACTCATGTACCCCATAGCTTGAATTCCTAGCACTGGGATTGCTGAGTTAAAGGTGACATGCATAAAAATCATGATATGTTACAGCTACCCTTTACTGAACAAGTACTTCAGGCCAAAAAAAGGTTTATATGTTACTTTTAATCCTCACAACAACCTTTCAAGGTTATTATCAGCAATTACAGGTGAGGGTGAACTGAACTTCAGGGAGGAGGAGACTCCTGTCCTGGGTAACAGAGCTGAGAGCAGCTGAGCTGAAATCCAGTCCCCAGCCTTTCTGACTCTGAAACGACACAGGCATCTGATGTTTACAAATAACATTGAAGAGAAGATCATAAAACTCAAAAAGCCTTGGCCATCTCCTAGCCTAAGCCTCTCACTTGCAGAAGTGGCAGGGACACCCTGAGAAGCTCGGTGTCTTGCCAAAGGCCATAGAGCTAGGTTGGGCCCCCAAACCTGCCTCTCCGGATAGTGACCTTTCTAGTACACCGGTAGGCTTGTATGTTTGGTGCCACAGAAGCCCTTCATCCAAAGAGAAGCTTGTACGAAACATGTAAACTCAGAGCTCCTCTGCTTGAACTGAGAAAGGGTGCCCCAGAGGCTGCTCTCTCTTGTTCTCTCTCCTGAAACACTTGTGGGGAGTTTGAAAAGCAGTGTTCTACACCACAGCTGACTCTGCACGTGGGGTTAACCATTCTTTCCTGTTGCACTGGGCAAACCCAGAAGCTCTGACTTCTTCCTCTAAATGGCAGACTTGGGGGCCACCTTGGTGCTGTGGTTTCCTCAGCCTCATCCCACTGCCCCAGGGAGGCGTTGGTGCTGGAACCCGTTAGTTCTTCCTGTGCTCACAGGGCATGTTGTCACAGAATACGGACCTATGACCCTGGCACATAATACCCAATGTTATTAGTCTTAGAAGGAAAGAGGGAACTATAAGGAAGTAGAAATGATTAAAAGATTGTTAACACGTGAAACCATCTTCCCCCATCTGGGGCAGAAGTATGGCTGCTAACCTGACAAGTGTGATAAAGCTTCCTGGCTGGTTGCACCACGAGAAGGTGGGTAAGAGCACTAGGAGCCGTGCAGCTACAAAGGAAACCAAACAGGAAATTTGCTGTGAGTCATCAGAAAGCAGACTGTACAGAGAGGGGCCGGGGGCTCAGTCCCAGATGAAGTGCAGGGTTGTTTGGGGTGGTAGATAGGAGAAATCGCATTAGCCGAATCTAAGATAGAGATGAAGGGCATCCGGGTTTGTGCGAAGCTGATAGTTAACGGATTCTATTGCTGGAGAAGAACAGCTTAAGAAATTCACAATGAACTTCAACTTCAGGCACTAGGAGAAGAGGCCATATTGATTCACCAGCCAGCGAGGCCAGGTGTTCTGTTTCTCAGGGGCGGTAAAAACCTTCGACAGACTTGCAGCTTTGGCTCATTTTCTGTCCATTTATCCACTTATTTCTGTGGCATCTGTCACTGTAGCATTATAACACCTGCTGGCAGATATGAAGAATTGAAGTTGCACACAGATAAGCAAGGTTCTGTTCAGTAATAGCATTGTCTGAAGTGCATGAGGCTGCCTGCACTCTGGGGTGCTTTGTGGAAGGTCCCAAGAGTCATCTCTCTGGGAGAAAGGGTCTTGTGGTCCCAAGTTTCTACTCTGTTTTTTCTCACATGTGTAGTACGTAACAGGGGAGGTGGGAGCAGGACATTAAGAACATGTGATGCTGACTGCAAAGGCAGAGAGACCAAACCCTGGGGAGAGACTGGGGCTTGTTTTCTACAAAAGGAAATTTTGGAGGCAACACTGCCTCTTGCTCACTCCGGCTACCCTCCAATCCTCAGAACTGATAACTTTTGCAGGCCCATTGATACAAGCTTGTGATGCCAGTACAGGTTGTCAAAGTGATTTTGAAGATGTTCAAGTCATATCCCACGAGGACGTTAACACAGTGTTGCAGTCTTAAATGGAAGTTGGTGGAGAGAAGGATTTAAGTGCGGCGGAAAGAGTCCTGGACTTGAATATTGGAGATGTGGTGTCAGGGGTCCCTCTCGCTACAGAGGCTTATCTTCTTGTCTCTTTTCCTTTTCTGTATTATAAAGGGGCTGGACTAGAGGATCTCCAAGGACATTCCCATCAACACTGGTGGCCGGAAACTCTCCCGACTGCTCCACTACACACAATCTTTCCCCTCTACAAGCCCTCTCATATAGAAATAAATCTAACCCTTACTGAGTGTCTACTATGGTACTATTCAGTGTGATTTACAGATACAAACTTATTTAATTCTCATGAGATAGATACCATAGACAATCCTATGAGATAGATACTATTATTTCTACCTTGCAAATGAAGGAACTGAGACACAGAGAAATTATGTAACTAGCTCAGAGGCACACAGCTAGTAAGTGGCTGAGCCAGGACAGAGGCATCCTACTTCGAAGTGTATGGTCATTCAAAATGGTCAAAGGCATGCAGGCACACTAATAGCCCTGATTTCCGCTTTATTCAATTCACCCATATAACAAAAACACTTGTACTACATTAATATTTTGAAAAAAAGATGCTCAAAGGACTTGAATAGACATTTCTCCAAAGAAAATGTGCAAATGGCCAATAAGCACATGAAAAGATGTTCAACAGCACTAGTCATTTGGGAATTGCAAATCAAAACCACAATGAGATACCATGTCCTATCCATTATTATGGCTGTATCATTCACTCACACACAAACACACACACATACACACACACACAGAAAATAACAAGAGTTGGCAAGGATATGGAAAAATTGGAACCTTTATGATTTGCTAATGGGAATGTAAAATAATGTAGCCACTGTGGAAAACAATTAAGTAGTTCCTCAACAAGTTAAACATAGAATTATACTGATACAGCAATTCCACTCCTAGGTATATACCTAAAATGAATTGAAATCAGGAACTCAGACACTTGTACACCAATGTTTATAGCAGCATTATTCATAGATTCTGAAAGGTGGAAACATGTCCATCGACAGATGAATGGATAAACAAAATGTAGTATATACACATAATGGAATATCATTCAGCCTTAAAAAGCAATGAAGTTCTGACACATGTTACAACATGTGAGAACCTTGAAAACACCATGCCAAGTGAAATGAGCCAGACACAAAAGGACAAATATTGCATGATTCCATGTATATGAGGTACACAGAGTAGTCAAACTCACAGAGACGGAAAGCAGAGTGGTGGTTGCCAGGGATTGAGGGGAGGGGAAAATGGGGAGTTAGTATATAATGGCTACAGAGCTCCAGTTTGAGATGATGAAAAAGTTCTGTAGATAGATAATGGTGATAATTGGACAACATTAGGAATCCACTTAATGCCACTGAATTGTACACTTAAAAATGATTAAAATGGTAAATTTTATGTTATATATGTGTCTTAGTTTGGGCTGCTATAACAAACTACCTTAGACTGGGTAATTTATAGACAGTAGAAATTTATCGCTCACAGTTCTGGAGGCTGGGAAGTCCAAGATCAAGGTGCCAGTAGATTTGGGGTCTCAGGAAGGTCTGTTCCTCACAGATGGTGCCTTCTACGTGTCCTTACGTGGTGGAAGGGCAAACAAGGTCCCTGTGACCTCTTTTATAGGGCACTAGTTCCAGAGCCCTCATGACATACTCACCTCCCAAAGGCCCCACTTCTTAATACCATCACATCGGGGTTAAGTTTCAACATTCGAATGGCACAAGCATTCAGATCATAGCAGTATATTTTACCACAGTAATAAAAACGTGTACAGTCAGAACCCTCCTCCCCAGACACCACGTGTGCCATGTCTCTTCTACCATAGCGCTGTTAGGGGGTGCCCTTCTTCTTGTCCAACTCAATGACAGCACCTCAGCCCGGGAGCAAACACAGGCCAGTCTCCTCACAGAATCCTCCCTGACGTCTGCCCCCTGCCCCTGCTACGCCACTCCAGTTTCTGCTGCCCACGGGGAGAACAGTGTAAGCCCCACTCTTGACCAAGGAACCCTGTTCAGTCGACACCAGTGCTTTGGGCTCTATCTTTTAGAATTTTCCCCAAGCCTTGCTGTCAGTGCTGTGATCACAATGTTGAATTCTGCATTGTTTTGCACCAGCGTCTGCATGTATGCTGACACTGTGCCACCATCCGGATGCTACTGCGAGTCTTAGAGTAAAGGACAGAAACGGGAATGCAGCAAACGATAAATAAATACTTGAAATGACAATACCACTGACTTTTATGTCAATTCTGGCTTCTCTGTCGCCTCTGGGACTGGTCTGTGTTGAAAGCAATTTCCCAAGTTAGGCCTGAAGAAAGAACAGATGAATGTAATTAGGCAGGAAGACCAGGAGTCAGCCAGGCAGAGCTCCGGTTCATTAACAAAGGCCTTCGATTAGGACGCTGCTCTTTGGGAAGTGTCTTTAGAAACCTCACCATCAAGAGAGGCTGCAATTGCTTACAAGGTTATCAGCTCTTTTGTCTTGTCATTTTATTTCTTAGCTGCTTTAAATTCTGGGCATAGAACCAGCTGGGAAGGGTATAAACCCAGCGTTAGTGGCCAGCTGCAGGCAGGGTTCGTATGGAAGCCTTGGCTTTTATTTAAGTCCTTCTTATGGTACACTCCTCAAATTGCTTGCTGGGTCACCTGGGAAGAAGGAATACAGTTGAGTGGTCAGGGAGGGAAAGGCGTAGGAATAGGAGAAGCGTCCAAAGGTCATAAATTATGCAGTACTTAAAAAAAATTCGAATCAATATGAAACACCTTTGATGATTTGCTTTTTCCCCCTTTGATATTTCTGACTGTGAAATGAAAAGCAACGTCCTTGCAGGGATGCACTGTACCTGGCCTGGGTGTGACCAAGCTGCTTTGCCTTCCGCTAAAGCCTGCATGTGCGCTGCCCCCTCTGCAGTGAAGACGTGCTGCGCTCCTGCTTCTCCCGCCCGTTCGGGGGAAGCGAGCTTTGGTTGTAACAAACAGCGACCTCTAGTGTGTGCCTCAGAATTTGCATTCGGTTAGGAGAACAGAATAACAAGAGAGGAATTCTGATCAAATTCCCAGCCAACAAAGGCGAGGTAGACATTTCTCATTGTTTTCCCCGGTAGAGAAGCTCAGGGCTGACAACTGAAGATTTTATATCATTTGCACCACTCACACCCGTCAATGCTGGAGATGCTATTTAAGATGCTGCCTTTTTTCTTTTCTCTCCAACAGATTTCCTCCAAACTGATCAATAGGGATCGGTTTTTTAAAACCCTCTCACTTGACTTTAGGGCTTACACCAGAGAGTTCACCTAGGATTGCGTCAACTCTTCCTGCAGGGGGTGTGTGTGCAGTTGAGGGCAGGAGGGTGGAGAGGAGATCTCAGAAAGGGGGTGTCGGCAGTGCCCCTGGGGAGAAGGTCCCTGTTCCTGCTCACCCTTCTTTACTGACAGCTGCTCCCAGTGCTGGCTAGCTCTCCCTCTCTACTGTGTTTCCCCGAAAATAAGACAGGGTCTTATATTTATTTTTCCTCAAGAAGACATCCTAGGGCTTATTTTCAGGGGATGTGTTATTTTCCCCTCAAAACTTCAGCTTGCAGCTCACACAGGATGGCCAGGACCTGACGGGGAGCCGGCCTTGTTGGTAGGGCTGTCCAGTCACCTCTGGGATAGTAGCTGTCACGATGAGGCAGATGAGAAGGGCTGCTCGTCTTCTTTACCGCTCCACAACGAAATGCATGGGTTGTGCAGACACGCTGCGTAGCCACGCCCATCACTAGGTCTTATTTTGGGGGTAGGGCTTCTATTGCACAAATGCTTAGAAATCCTGCTAGGACTTATTTTGTGGGTAGGTCTTATGTTTGGGGAAACATGGTAGGTGAGGCTGTCAACTATTGAAGACTTCCTTCCCCTGACCCTGGTACTTCCACAGAGCAGTAATCAGCTCAAGAGGGTTCTCGCCCTCGTCTTTGTTCTTCACTTCTCTCTCCTGCCCCCTCGCTCTTCTGAAGCCAGGCTCTGAGTCTCAAGGGTGATGACCAGGCCAGGCAAGCGCACAGGCTAATGATGTTCATTCCCAGCGAAGAACAGGGCCAAGAATGGGGCTCTGTGAGGAGCCAGGAGGAGATTCTTCAGAGAAGGGCTAAAATCACAGTTCCTGGCCCATTGACTTTACTGTTCTGTGAGGGGAATTTGTGAGATGTGTTTTGTAAGGGTTTTCGGGGTTGGGGAACGAGGGAATACATTTTCCTGTAACTTCAACCAGCTGAAGGCAGACAGATTCATAGCACATATTTGCTGTAATAACTGGGCTTAGCCTGCTCTTGCCTTTTAACCAAGCTTCAAAGGAGGAATGCTACATGTTCTGCAGTTGTTTTTTAAGCTATGAGCACATAATTGTGCTTGGGGATTTCCCAATTTCATCGGTGCTTCTTCCTCCCAGCATTATTAGATCAAGGACCTCAGCATTTGTTTAAACCCTCAACACTCAGGGCCTAATCAATCTGCCCCATCAATACATAAACGTACAGACAGTCTCAAAGAGTTAGGAAAATTTGATGTTAGAAACAAGAGGTGTATTACATGTGAATACCCTTTGTCTAATTTCTATTAGACTTGTCCCAGTTTCTTTTAGCAACAACCATGGTCCTGACAAAGATTCTCTTCTTGACCAAACTCTAGCCAACCTCCACTGAGCCATTTTCCTGACTAGGCCTCAACCTTAACCTATAAAGACTTGGATAAACAATAACAGTTTCTAACAGCTCAAGGTTGCATCCCTCACATGATCCTAACCCCCACTGAAATGCCTGCCTGCGAAAACTCAAGCCTACCAAAAGTATTTACTGTTTGTTCCAGCTGACACCTAAAGATAGGGTCCCTGTCTCCCAGTCTCTGTGGGAGGGTGAGAATCTAGTTTTGGTAAGTGCTAGTTAGAAAGCCCAGATGGATTTCACATGGACCAACCCCTCCTTCCTGAGTCTTGTAATTTTCACTTCCCTGACTCTACTGAGCCTCCACTCGCCCCCCACCCCCACACCCAGCCACCCCTACAAATCAAGGTTGAGTTCAGCTCATGCTGCACTTTTTCCTTGTTGCAATAGTTATTGATGATGAAAATATGTCCTTACTACTTTAGTGCCCAGCTTTACCTGTCTTTGATAGTCCATTCAATAAATGATCAACACTGGTGGAACACACACTGGGCACCATTTACTACAATCAAGACTGAAGGTGCAAAGAAGAATGAGACAGTGTCCTGTCCTCAAGGATCCAGCCATAAATTCACCATTGAAAAACTTTTAAGTCCCAACGTGGGTCACCTGTGCAGAGAACATCAGGAAGACATAAGCCTTGTTCCACTTGGAAAAGCCAATGGGTGACAGAGAGCATGAGCCATCCTTAGAGCTGACAAACCAAAGCCGTAGACTCACGCCACACCTGGCCACGCATTTCCCTAACATCATATCTCAACGCCCAGAGCTGGAAGTGATTGGGGAGGATGTGCACGTAAACACAGCACCAGAGGATGAAGACAGTGGTAAGAATCGCGCGACCAGACAGAGCCAGGGAGGCCTGGGGCCCTTATTGAATCAATCCAGCAAGTTTTCCTTTCTCAGAGGATGTGGCTGAGCATGGGCACAGCTTGGGAACAGGTGTGGGGCAGGGAGAGGGGCACATTCAGAAGGCCAAGGGATGCATGAGGAGGCTGAGACAGGCAGAGCTGCCTGGCCTTTGGATTAATGTCTTGGGCTTAATCCTTAGTGATGCAGAAATCTGTTAGAATCCCAGTACAAGAAGGATAATAAAAATAAAATTAAAATGGTGGTTTGATAAAAAACAATAATTCTGCCTGAGGTGCTGAGGTGGTGAGGGTCCGGGGAAGAGGGTCCACAGAGTTAGAGGGAAGAAGTCCGAGGAAGAAGAAGGCTCCACGGAAACGGCAGTCTCTGTTCTCAGGCTGGGGCAGTGCAAGAGAAAGGCGGGCATGAGAGGCTAAATATGGAGAGGAAAGGGGCCGCAGGGCTGGCTAGTAAACAGGATCAATAAAGACTACAGAAGACCACTCAGAGGTTCTCTGTCGTGGCATTGGTAAACGGTGGCTTCGATGAGTCGGGCACTCAGGAGGGAGCCGTTTTCTCTGGGTGCAGGCATTGACCCAGGTAAGGACTGTGCCCTGGAATCACTGTTCCTGCTGGAGAAAGAGCAGGCTCGCTTCTGATCCCCGCTGTCCCCTTCTCCAGCAACTCCACCTGGCACAGTTTCCGCTCATCTGTCCACACTTACACCTAGCAGATGCTCGATTCCCCAAACGATCTCTCCGCCTTCATCTCACAGTCTCACCGAGTGCTTCCTGGAGCAGGGGAAGGGCCTGGAAGGAAGCTGCCCCGCTCTGCCCTGTCCGGAACACACTCGCCCCAGATGTTTACGTGGGGCGTAAACATGGTTTACGTAAACATGGGCGTAAACGTGGTTTGCTCCCTGCCTTCATCCGGCATCCTGCTTCAGCGTCCCCTCCATGGGGAGGCCTTCCCTGCCACCCCAGCTAGGGTAACACGTCATCATCTCTCCCCTTCCCTTACTTTACCTCGTCCTTACGGCGCTTCATCGCCACCTGATGCTTTCGTCACGATGACTCTGCTGTGTCCTACCCTGGACCTCCAGCACGTCCAGCAAGGCTGGGCACATAGCAGGGTTTCAGCAGGCAGCAATTCAGTGAGTGACTAATGGATGTCTTCATATTTAACACTGCTGACATCTCTTTCTGGAAATGCTGTCCTCTTCACAATCTTAGTTCTTGTCTCACACTGTAAGGTTGTGGTTTCTTTGCTTTCCATTCTCCTATTTTTCAAAGCTCAGGTTCTTAACATACACTTTTCTCTTTCTCCACTTCATTCACTGGGGATCGGATGTGTACTCAGAACTGTATCTCTTACATCTGTGTTCACTTTCACTCTCATATTTCCAGCTTCCTGGTGGCCATTTCTATTTAGATGTCTTACTGTCACCCAAAACTCCCAAATCGCCTTCCACTGTCTGAGTCACCGTCCCTTCCAATGTCATGATTTTCCTTCCACTCAGCTAAGCCTGAAACCTTTCAAGGCCTTTGAATTCTTCTCTAAAAAAATTTTTTTCACGATCAACACCAAGTCCTACAGTTTCTTTCTTGAGAATTTATTAAGAAAATATTTATTTATTGCCTAATAAATGCAAAACACCATGCTAAATACTTAGGTGGGGGGAGCAGTACAGAGATTCCTATTCTGACCTCAAGGAGTTTGTAATCTAGGCTGAGAAGTAAAACACGTTCAGGAATTATAATTTAAGGCAGAAAATAATGAGTCTTAAATTAGAGTTTATGAGAATGCAGAAGAGGGAACAATTACTTCCACTTGGATTGGAGAAGACTTCAGGGAAGAGAGAACATTTGAGATGGGCTTTAAAAATCAGGTAGTGCTTATACGTGCAGATCCTGGGGGAGGCCTTTCAGGTGGAGGGAGTGGCATGGACAGAACACCAGAAGCAAGACAGCCAGGAGTGGGGAGGGAAGAGTCCGAGCTGAGTTGTGATGGAGCCCTAGAGTGCATGAGGGAGAAGAATAGGAAGTAAAGTGGAGAAGAGAGGCTGGGGACTTTTTATTTTCATTTTGAAGGCATTGGAAAGAGATTTAAGAATATCAAGCAGATAAATAATGCATCAGAGCTGTGTTTCACGAATGCTAATCTGGCCATAGCCTCTAAAATGGGTTGAAGAGGAGAAATGCACACCAGGGCATACTCCTCTAGGCTAGAGGACACGGCAGGTTAATGTGGGCAGCAGATGTGGAGGAGGAAATGCAGGCATGGGGAGACATTGACGAGGCAGAATGAACAGAACTCAGCATCCGATTGAACGTGGAGAACAAAGATGAAGAAACAATAACAAGCAGGACCCAACTCAGTTGTTGGGCCCAAGTGTCTGATCCCCAAGTCAGAAATAGGGAAGAGCAAAGCATCAGACTTGGGGAAGAAAGGGATGAGTTTCAGGCACAGTGAGTTAGATGTGCTGATGGGATAACCAGGTGGATAGTTGAACAGCTCCAGAAGGTAGTTAAACATGCCCAAAACGCATGACCATGGCCAGACCTGGACACGGCAATGTGGGAGCTGGGTACTCCTCAACTAAGGTGCGTGTTAAGGTCGAGAGATCAATGACGATTACCAGGATATTGTTAAGAAGAGAAGAGACGATGGCCAGAGATGGTTTCTTGTGAAACACCTACACTCATGGGGAGAGGAGGAGGATGCAGAGAAAGGGCGTCAAGAGAGGAGAGAGCAATGTCAGAGAAGACACGACAGCAGTTCAGGAAGGAGCCAAATGCTACTGAGACTTGAGAAAGGGTGAAGGTGGAGACGCTGTGGGATTTGTGTGATCTCAGGCCCTCCCTTCACCCACCTCAACTTCATTTCATAACCCTGGATCCTGCTCTCGCTGCCTCCTTCCCCCTGCTCCCATAGTCTACCAAAAGAACAGTCTCGTGACACCCTCTTCATGGTATCATCTCCCTATTCTATGCAGAGGCAAAGTGGGGTTGTGGGAACAAGATTAGATTGAGAGGGTCAAGAAACCTGGCTCCCTGCACCTGCCACTAACTTGCCATGGCTACTTGGGCAAGGTACTTGAATTTCAGTCAACCTCCAAGTTCCCTATCTCTCTAAATTCGAGGATCTTTTCCTACCACATCAAACCTACACAATCCTCCCGGTGTTGATTGGAGCTCTTCCAAATCCATTCTCAGTCTGTCCCTCCAACCTTGCTTTCCACGCTCCCTGCCCTGGTCAGAGTAACGGCCTCATGGACTTGCAGCCAGACCGAGTCTCCCCACTGTGCCTTTGTCTACGTGGCTTTGCTCGCCTGGTGCCTGCTGAACTGTGCCATGCTGTGCAAATCCTCACGTCCCCCCAGTGCCAGATCGACACTCAGTTTTTCCGTAAAATGGGCCCTGAAGCTTTCACTGACCTTTCTTTCTTCTGAACTTCTTGGCACATATATATAACATCTGAATCCTATGTTTATAATTTTTAACAAGTTGTTGTTTTAGGCACAGTTAATCTTGGTTCTCCCATGAGCTGTAAGCTCTTTTGGGGAAACAGACCACATCTTGTGTGTCTTTGTATTTCTTACAGCTCAGTGTTCAGCATGTCATTGAGCACCTAATGTGCTCATTATGTGTGTGTGTTAGGGTTCTTCTGAGACATATAATACATGCACATATACACACACAAAGAGAGTTATTTTAATGAATTGGTTAATGTTGATACGGGGGTCTGGCAAGTGCTAAATCCATAGGGCAGGTGGTGAGCTGGAAAGTTAGGTGAGACTTGATGTTGCAGTATTAAGGTAGAATTTCTTCTTCTTTGGAAATCCCAGTTTTTGCTCTTTAGGCCTTCAAATGATTAGGTGAGGCCCACCCACATTATTGAAGTTCGTCAACTAACTTTACTTAGAGTCAACTAACTGTAGGTGTTAACCACATCCACAAAATGCCTTTACAGAAACACCTGGATTGATGTTTGATTAGATAACCGGGTGGTTTAGTCTACCCAAGTTGACACATATATATGACTGACCAGACCATCACAGTGCACTTCCTAATGGAGCCCTATTGAGGAGTAGTTTGTTGTCCAGGATTCAGCAAGGTGGAGTGTTCAGAATAAGGATGGAGAAGAATCATGGAGGGACCCCGAGAAGCAGCTGTGAATTTCCAAGGCATGCAGAGAGCTGATCGCTTCCAGTGCTCCTGGTTGAGGTGGTTGGCAAGAAGTTCATGAATCAGCAGGAACTTGCAGATTCTGGAAATATGAGGGTTAAAAGGAAGAGAGGAGAATCACTGGTAGAAGGTATTGAAAATATTTGTATATAAAGAAAAGAATGAGAGAGAGAGAGAGATAGACAAAGAGCGACAGAGAGGGAGAGACAGAGAGAGTTTAAAAATCCCAAGTCATTGTGTGTAGTTTGTGGTTAAATGAAACTGAGGTGAATTGAAGTGGCTTCAAAATTAGGAAGAAATTTTGCTTTCTTCTCAGGCAATAGACAGATACTAATGACTCTGGAAATATGAGAATAAAGTCAATAGGAAACTAAGTAAGGCAAAGCAGATGCCTTTAGTGAGGAGAGAGTTCTTGACAGATTTTCAGATGACAAAAGCCTGATTTTTATCTGAAAATTGATTTATTTCAAATAAATTTGTGAAGATAAAACCTTGAGGGAGTAAAACCACACACAAACAAACAAACAAACAGAAAAACCAAACAAAACCGCTTGCAGCAGAAATCCAGATATTTGCTGCAAAACAATTAGTATTAGCGTCGTCAAAGCATTCCCAAAATAGATGAGCTTCACCATTAGCCTTCTGTGAATTCAAGCAAGGAGGCATCATTACACAAATTACATGCCTGCAGAAGGGGCTTTTGCACCGGGATGAACTTGTGAAAGGAACGTTTAAACCCGAAAGCAATGTTGTCTCTCTGTAATGTGCTTTATTCCCCTCGCTATCATTGAAGATATTTATGCTTGAGCAAAATTCTCACTCCCAATCGGATTTCCCCTTTTTCTCAATCCAGCCATGAAGTCATGAAGTCCCCTGTTCAGGACAATATGATTTGCTGCCATGGAAACAATTACAATATCATAAATTTATCATGCCCCATGAGATCCAAGAGGAAAAGCAATAATACAAATATTTTGCAGTTCAATAGTGCCATTCGTCCAGAAGTCACTGACTAGTAAATATCATTGATTTGCAGATGGGGAAAACTGCAGCAGTAAGCTCCCATGCCTTGGTTTAAAGCTCTTGAATTTTAGACTGTGGCAAGAATGTCCAGATCTTTCTAATTCCCACCCAGAGCAGCAGCTGAGGAGCCAGGCTCTTGGGCTCCATTGCTCTGATTTTGGATAAGGCTGGAGAGTGGGCTCCTCTCCCAGCGCTTGTACTTCACCAACTGTTCCTCATTACAAGAGTATTTGATGGAGCCTAGTTTGACAAAATAAACAAACAAAAAGCCCTTGGCCATTGTCACAGGGTAAAAATGTTTATAGAGGAAAAGAAAAGACATTCTGGATAATGCCTTGCAACTTAAGCACTCCTGTCCGGCTCCAGCCTCGGCCGGACACCACCCTCCTCCGTCTGTTCGCTCACTCTCTTGGTTCCCAGCCATGGGTCAATTGACCTAGAAGCTAATGGTGCTTAATCCTCAGGGCTCCTCACTTGTACAGTCCCCTTCCAAGGACCTGGGAGGAGCCCTAGTAATGTGTTTACTTGGACAGACTTTTAAAATAAATGTGAACTCTAACTTCCTCTTGTGTTGGGTGGTGGTGGAGCAGCATAAGCCTTTTGGGAAGCTGGCAGTGGGAAGGGAGTTGGGGATGCATTTGGGTTAGGTGGCTTGCAGTCCATTTCTGCACAGCCATGGCATTTAGGAATGCTCGTATTGCCCACTGTGCTGGCTCCTTGTCTGGCGAGAGAGCCGAATGTATCTCGGGTACCCACCACTGGAACCAGGCAATGCTGGTCTTCTTTGCAGGTGGGATGTGCAAGACACAATAGTCTTTATTTAGGAGGAGATGCCCTAGCATTCCTTGGACCACTGGACACCTAAAATTTTTACTGACATGGCGGGTTCCCGAATCTTTATAGGGTTTATTATTCTTCACAAGGTTTATCTCCTTCCCTCCAGAATTGCATGTGGCTTTCCTAGGCCTGCAATGTACTAGCCACTACCTGGTTTATCCAATCCAGTTAGCATGAAGCCATTTGTGTAATGGTCTATCATGATATTCTGTGGGATGCCAGGCCAGTGTAGGTTGTTTTGGACTCTGTCCATGACAGAGGATGGACGAGTTAATGTAGCCCTCAGTTAAGAGTGTAAACATACGGTGTTATGTGTGTCTGATTCTTTTTTCTAATAGACATGGAAAATAATGCATTTGCCAGGTCAGTGGCCGCATTCCATGTACCCAAGGCCATGTTAACCTTTCTAGCAAAGATACCACGTCTGGTACAGCAGCTGCATCTGGACTTGGGCTTGGTTGAGTGGCAGCCGTCCACTGCCATCCTTCAGGATAGGTGTTGTTTTTGCAAAGGATAGACTGGTGAATTCAATGGAAGTCAGATGGGGGTCACCCACCCTGCATCCTTTAGAATTTTAAGGGTAGCACTAATTTCTGCCATTCCCCCAGGAAGCTATATTGCTTTTGAGTAACTCTTTTGAACTTGGTGGGAAGTGCTCTTTCAGAGCCCTCTGCTTGGCTTTTCCCACAGTCTGAGGAATAGATGTGGGTGTGTGTATAGCCAGTTATGCATCTGGGGACTGTGGGGTGAGTCCATGGACTCAGTGGGCCCACTGTGAGCCATACCTCACTGTGGGCCAGGCCACTTCCATTTATTACCTGGGCCCCTTGTGCCCTCACTTCTTATGGGTGGGTCATGGTGATGTTTGGGTCTCCAGTTATCAATGTCGAGTGTTCAGCAGACCTCAAACGTTTAGATGGTCCCCTTTCCTCGGTGTGCCTGTGGCAAATGGCCACATGTCTCTTTGGAGAAGGAATGGAGGAGTCATTACTGGGGACATTTTTTATGATGTTGCAGATCCTGCCTCCTAAGGACCTAACCCCTCTTTCAGTTAATAGGTTTCAGGGTCACAAACTGGGTCCTATCTGTAAACTGGGCAAGAGATCATAACTTTTTATTGAGGTGACAGCCCTCAGTTTCCTGATCACTTATCCTTTATTTTAAAAAAAAATTCAGACTCAGAAGTACCCTTGCTGGCTGCCCATTAATTTTGTCCCAGGGATGTTAACTCTTAATAGAGAAGAAGGGGATGCTCCTGCAGTCTCAGAGGGTTCAGAAGAATCTGGGAATTCTAGATTTCTGAAGGCATTAGCCCAGATGTCCCCATCCCATGTATCACTTGGACTAGATGACCTCCAAGGTGCATCTTAACGCTGAGACATTTTTTGAGAATAACCCTTTAGATCTAAATCTAACCTTCCCTTAAGAGGCAGCAAAGCACAGGCTCTGGGGTGGACCAGAAAGGTTTGAATTGTGACTCTGCCACTTACTAGCTGTGGGACCTTGAGCAAGTTTTTATACTTAATATCTCTGAGCCTCAGTCTCTTCATCTGTAAAAGGGTAATAATAATACTTCTCTTGGAGGGTGGAATGAGTTAACATGAATAAAGCATTTCTAACAATGCCCGGCACGTATTAGGCACTTGTATATAGGTATTTGTTGTCCTGGCTCCCACCTTCAACACCTTCGCACTCACTTTCAGATATGAGCTGTGGCTTCTGCTGCCTCTGTGCTCCCACTGCAGGCTGTGTTTACCTTGTTACAGCACACTGCACATTCATTATGCAGATTCGTGCCTGTCTGTTTTTCCTGCTTGCCTTGGAGCTCCACGAGGGTACAGGAATGTGCTCTGTTACCCCTCGGCTCCTGGCACAGTGCAGCTGTTTGGTGAATATTCCTTCGCATGAGTAAGGCAGCTTGCGGGTCTAGGGAATGGTCTATCTCAGGCTGGGTCCTGAAGTGATTTTAGAGCCCTGCCTTGTCTTAATCAGCTGCAGCTGGGCTCTCTGTCAGGCGCACATATCTGGCTCCCTTGGTCTGGGACTATTTGCTGCCCAGGATCCTCTGGCAAATACGCCACTCTCCAGGTATGCCTCTATTATGATAGCTGCAGCTGTTTGTTTCACCTTTTTTATTTGGGTCCTGGACCCTTGATTATTTTAGCTGAGAACCATTAGTTTCTATGTCTTCTCTGGTCTTCATGTTATTAGTTAGCTCCTGAAAATCAACACCTTGTATTCTCTCACTTTTGCTTTCATGTCCAGCTTCCTAAGCTTTTGTTTTGCTCCCCAGGTGGATAACACCAAATCCCTTGTATCTGGTGTGCCTTCCTAGTTCTCAGATTTGGGCAGCCTGAGAAGTCCCAGGACCCCTGCTTAACTTATACACTTGCTCAGCTTGACCACGTCACTGTCTCTGGGCAGCGAGAGGGCTTCCTACTTTCTCAAGCTGCCTCCCCATTCAGCTACAACCAACCGACTGCACTGGCAGTCTCAGGTCTGCCCACACTCTGACATAGTCATTGCCTAGGAAAAGCAAAATAATATACATATATATATATATGTATATATATATACATATATAGAGGTTTTGATTACATAAATTTGTGATCATATCAACTTACATTTTTGTGGGTGGTATCCTCTCCTTGCGCTCAGACCCTTGCCTCGCCTCGGGCTGTTTGCAGCTGAATCACCCTGTCGTTTCCACCCCCCACCCCTGTTTATTTGATGAGTACAGCCCGACCTCCTAGAGCAGGGTGGCATGGCCGTGTCTACGCCCCTTCCTGTGCCAGGTGGAGCTGGTGCTAAGCCATCACAGCACATCTTTCCTCCAGTGTCAGATAAGGCTGGAGATCAATCTCAACCTGATACTCCCAGCAGCCTGTTAAACGGCATTATGAGAGCCCATTGTTTCCGACTGAGCTGGTGCAATAGGCCCCAACAGACCAGACCAGATCAAACCAAAGTGGAGTCACTCAGGCTAAGCGTGACACAATCAAACTGAAACTTTAAGGAAGCAGATAGATCCCAAAACAGACCAGTTTTTTCCCCCTATCCTGAAAATGGGAGATTCCAGTAATAAGGAGGTCCCTCCTGCTCTAACCCTTACGAAAAAATAACCTGATGTCTTTGTTCCCATATTAACCACTTCAGTAAGGCGCTCACTGGCCACGAAACCTTGCCCACAGCCGGCACTCATGGTCCGCACGATAGTTTGTGCTGTGCATTGACGACGAATCCGTTTTGCTCTTGTGTGACGAGGAAAGCTTTAAAGCACTGAAAGCTTGTTTTACTTTACAGGCAGCTTTACTTGTAATGTAAATCAGAATAGGTAACATATACTTATATGTTTTCATTACGTTATTTTTAAATGTTCACAATTTTATTTTGATAAATGAAAAATTATAAAAGTCATATCACAGCTGTCGGCTAAAGTCGCTGTGCGCGTTCATCTGTGGCTGTCGACTGTAGTCAACGCTCGTACCGAAGTGGTTAAAAAACCCACTGTTCTGCTATTTCCAGTGAGATCTGAGACTAAATAAGTACATTTATGATGTTGACAGAGTGACATCAATGCCTAAAATTTTGGTCAACCTCTCAAAATTGATCTAAGGGGGCAGGGGTTGTTAAGTTTAGCCAAAAGCTGCCTCCTTTTATATTTTAAGTTTGGCCTAAAGGCTCTACCATACATAGTGAACTGTAACCTAACCAGATATGCAAACACACTGAAACTACTCCGGTAACGAGTAACTGAGTAGTAGCCATAGTTCAGCCACCCGCAGGCTGGTGGCTAACGGTTCAAATAGTGTTTAAATAAGGCAAACGTCAGTGGTAACCAGTCCAGCTGTTTCTGTACCTCACTTTCCTTTTTCCCTCCATAAATTCTTTCCCTTCCTGCGGCAGAGCCAGAGTGGCTCTGAACCTATTTTGGTTCCGTGGACTGCTTGATTCGTGAATCCTTCTTTGCTCAGTTAAACTCTTTTAAATATAATTTGCCTAAAGTTTTTCCTTCAGTGAGCCACTGCCAATTGCACGTGGGTGGAACCCTGTTTGCCAACCCTGCAGTAGGGATGCCCACACGGACCACTCAAACAGGCTCTCCTCTGCCTCTCTGCACTGCACCTGTCCCCACCTTTTTGACAGATGTAACCTGCCTACAATTCCTCTTAGCTCCTGGCCTCTTCCAGAAAGCCCTGGGGCCTGCTGGACTTCAGTTACCAGGTGTCTACAGGATCTGGCAGTTATGTCCGTTCTGGGTACAATATGACTCCAGGGCCCACAATCCTTCTACCGTCACCATTACTGCACTGTACCTAGAAGCGGCTTCAATACCCCGGTGCTTAACATAAGCCCAGAAAAGTCAGAGATTTTTTTTCTGAAATGTACTTGTTTTTTTTCTGTGCCATTTATAGGTTTATGTTAGGGACAGAGCCAGGCCAGATTGATTCTGTTTTTCTGGGGGTCACTCAGAATTGGGCTTTCCAACTAGGCTCTCCCGAGCATTCCCTGTGCCCCTCGCAAAGAAAATTCTTACTCCCTTCCTGTCTCTGAGGATGGGTAGTGCCGATGTGGGTCATTGACATTGTGTAGCCCTGGTGCTGGGAGGTGGAGCTTATGGTGTGAGTGGTAAAGAGTTTAAATGCTCTGACTTCTACATAGCGGTCTGTTCAATCGCACCTTTTCTCTTTGGGCTACTTGTCACCTGGTGCCATCTCCTACCCTGGAAAGGCCACGCAGGACTGAGTTGGGGGTCTGGGGCAGGACACCAAACGCCAGGGCCAAGGCTTCAGGGAGAAACGTACTCTCGCTCTTGTTGTTCTATCATGTGATCAGTTTGCCCTTGGCCCTTCTCACCATTATAGGGCCAAGACCAGTGTGTCACTCACTGGGAGAAGGGACCCAGTAAGCTGCCCGCCTGCCCTAGTGTTGGCTGCTTAAACTGCCTGATGCCAAGAATCTCAAGTGGCCGACCTCAGCTGTGGGTTCCACAGGGAGGCACATGCCCTAATGGAGGACGTCACACGCCGCTGCCTGGTGGCACTTACAATCCACATGATATATTTTTTTAAAAAAGTAAAAATGTGCTGCCCATGTTTAAAAATTGAGGATTTCATGTGAAATTTCAGATTTCTGCTTTCTCCTGAGAAATGAGAGGCTCTGTCAAAATCAGGCCCTACCCTCATGGTAGATGCTGGCAGAAGCTGAGTGATGGCTCCTCCTTTAGGTGAGGTCATGGGCTGCATTGGGTCCCCAAACTTCATATGTCAAAACCTGAATCCCCAGCGCTTGAGAATGTGACTGTTTTCAGAGAGAGGGTCTTTAGAGGTAATTAGTTTAAAATGAGGTCATGAGGGTGGGCCCTAATCCAACAGGACTGGTGTCCTTGTAAGGAGAGGAGATTAGGACAGGCAGAAACAGAAGGAGGGCTGTACAAGGACAGTAGAAGAAGATGGCCATCTACGCGGCCAGGGAGAAGCCTCAGAAGAATCCAACCTCGTCGACACCTTGATCTGGGACTTCTTTAAAGATGGCCTCAACAACCGTGAGAAGATAAAATTTTGCTGCTTAAGCCACCCAGCTGGTGGCACTTTGTCACCGTATCCCTGGCAGACTCGTGCAGGTGTGTGCTCTTCAGTTCGCCACGGTTCCCACTGTCCTCTTCCTGGTCCGCTTCACCGTTGCCTGGGCCTGTCTGAGCCCTGCAGGCACATTGTTTGTGGCCCCATAACTTATAAGAACAGAGAGAGTGCATTTTCCTCACAATCTTACCGAGTGGCAGGTGAAGGGTTGGAGATTCTGGATCTTAGCCAGACATTTATACATTTCATCCTCAATGACTCTTCTAGATACTTAGGATGGTGTCATAGGCAGAGTGACCTTGGGAGGGGGCATGGTTAAGCCTTATGTAAACTGCCCTCCTGGGCTAGGCATTCTGGGACCCATGACCAGTCTGGGATTTAGGAACCCGAGCTGATGTGGGAAGAGGTGAGGGTGGCTGATGTGGAATCAAGGAAGACCCCAAAGAACACACTAAGGCAAAGTGTAAGGGCTAAGCAGAGACGACACATGGAGCATTGGTGTGAAGCAGGAAGAGTGCTTAGAAACTAGGTGTGAGCCAACAGGACAAAGAAAGGAGATGTAGAACAGAACAGACTTCCTTGGGGTGAGGTAATTAGTAATTAGTGGAGGCCAGGGTTGGAGGGCAGGTCTGAGGTGCTGGAGGACCACCATTGGGTCCTTTGTAGAGCGCCTACAGCTTTGTCCGTGGGATGGATGGAAGCTGTTGAGGGGTGCAGAAGAAAGCCATATTGCCCTTCATTGTATAAAAGGCCCTGTCTTTGCTTCTCAGTAAAACTTGTAAGTAGGTTCCAGGCCTGTATTTGGGATGAATAAACCAAATGAAAGTATACAAAGTTCATAAAGGACAGACATCCCCACTTACCCCAGAGCCCTAAAACTCATCAATTTACATGCGTGGGAGTAACAGTGACCTGACATTGGTGATAATAGCATATGGCTCCCACACAACCATATTGCTTTTTCCTGGAATATAATATTTTTATTTTGAAACCTTCTATGTGAGGGGATGGGACATTTTTTCTTCCTTCCAAGTGTCTGCGGGGGTAGATTTTGTTTATGCTAGTGGGAGAAAGCAGGGCTTCTGAGTAATGTGTTGAATAAAGGCCAGCCTTAGCCCTAAGTCAATCAGATCTCACCAGCGATTTGCCTATTTTATAGATTTATCAGGGCTCGTGAAGCAATGTCAGCACCGTGCCTTTATTATTTTAACTGTCCACTGGGTATGGAGCGAATAAATCACTTTTGTCCTTGTTGCAACATAACTTTATATGCAAAGACTTATGGCTCCCCCTTAGTTTCTTTCCTTACAAACCAAACATAGGCCATCTTAACTGTGATTTCTCCTAAGACTTATTTTTCAAAAACTTAGTCTCATTTTTCTCTGAAACTTCTTTGATTGGTCTGCATTGATTTTGAAATTTGGAACTTGAAGAATACCTAATCCCCACTAGGTCTGTGTTAGTGAAAGCCAAATCAAGAGTAATAAACCCATGCCAATTTGAACTTAAAGTAAAATCCCTGGAAGCCCACCCCAAACCTCCATGGTGTGTCATCGCAGTGAGTCTCTCTGTGGACTTCCAAACAATCTATTACTCCTCATGTTCAGCCAGACCAAGGATCCCAATCCTCAGCTTGCTGCATGTTTGTTCATATGGGAACCACTTTGTTTTTCTTTATTGAGTCTCATTTTATTGACTGGAGCCCAATCTCTATTTTTGACTGTATCTATTTTCTTATCCTTCCTTATACAATAAGCCACCTTTTTCACTATGCTAATACTTCACCAGAAATGTTTTAGTAAGACAAGAATCAGATCTTTCAAGTACATATGAAATTGGCAAAAGAGAACCTTTCACTAATTTATTTGTACTTCCAGGAATTATTGAGATTCCGTTATATGCAAGGTTATGGAGAATGTAACAGAGAATTAGCCACGACTACCCCAGCCTCAAGGAGCAGGTTCCTCCTTTCAATGGGCTGTGGAATGGAAATAGGCATTGAGTCTGTATTTTCTGACCTTTCTGGGGGAGTATAATCCAAATTCAGAGTAAATGCTCAATCAAGATTTATTCTGTAACTGAGCATAGTGGCCTGACTGCTTCCAATGAGTAACCTTCCGCCCCCTCTCCCCTGTGCTCATGGCACCGCCATGTTTGTCTCTATTCTAATGCAGGGGGCGGGGGGATGTGTTTCATTCTGTAACTGGAATTGGGAAAAGAAGATGAGGGGGGTGAAGGGGATAATAACACCTGCCCCACCCAGCCATAGGGAGCAGGTGAGTTCTGAGGTTGGGGATTTGGAGTACAAATTGGGAGCTGATGGAACCATTCACACTGTGCACATAAGCTCTGGTTACAAAGCATGGCAGACAGACAGGGCCATTCTGCCAGCCTTGTCAGGAATCCCACATTGTTCTGGAGCTCTGAAGGCTGGACACACTGGGACTATCAGAAGATAACACCCTGGACATGTGGCTTAGGTTCTCGTGTTAAGGGTGGCAATTTGGAGTGTATGGGAGAACTTCATTATTGCTAAATTTGCTCCCCTCCTGAGAATTCCTAATAAATGTGGGAAACGGGAGTGTGGCACCTAGCTTGGAGACTTAATGAGTAGTATTTGTGATCAAAATTGCAGACTCCTGGCTATTGTGCGCAATGTGGTTAGAGAGGAGTGAGGGGTGGAGAAAAGGAAAAATTAAAACTATCTTGAGTTTATATTATGTATGAGCACTATATTGGGTACTTGATATATTTTGTCTTACCTTATCCACACAATAACCCTAGAAGATAGATATCATTTCTATTTTCAGATAAGTAAAGTGAGACTAATAGAGAGTAAGTAACTTGACCAAACCAGGATTTGACTATAAGTGTGCTTGGCTTAAAGACTATATTCTTTCCATGACAACATTGAATCATTTATTATGAATGGGATTCCCCTTTATACTCTTCTATTGTCAAGCCATATGACCTAATCACGTAAACTTGGCCTGCTTTGCAAGGGAGGCCTCACTGTCAGAATTCTAGGATGATAAATGACTCATCATCACCCTCCCTTTATAGAAAGATTCCAAGGGAATAGTGAGAGAATGTGTAATGTTTCAGTGTACCTCTCTCCTATAATAGAAAAATTGCCCCAAATCTGGTTTGGGATAGAACTTCCTATGTGATAAAAATCACCACCTTCTTATGGAAAAAAATATATATATTTATGGAAGTTTCTGTTGAATTTTAATGGGGTAAATATTTGGTCTAGGAAATAGTTACTCACCCACCCAGTTGACTTTTAGTTGATTGTCAGAAAAGGGTTCAGAGAGTTTTAACCAGGCTTTCTTTTCATTTTCTGTCTAATAATATTTTCACCACTTTATTTTCCTATAAAATATCTCTGACTTGGCATACTATGGACCTATTTCCCTTGTATGCATGATTGTCATCAGAAAATGTTTTGATACTTGCTTACAACTAAATTATCTGGATTTCTTCTTTAACACTTATAAATAATAACTATTAACAGTTAACATTTAGTGAACTTCTATAATATGTTAGACAAAGTCCTAAGCACATCACACATATTATTTTATCCTCATAACCATCTGATAAAATAAACACTCACATATGAGAAAATTGAGTCCTAGAGAAATGAGTTCATTGCCTGGACCCCACAGCTAGTTAAGTGGGGGAGCTGGGCTAGGAATCCAGACAGTCTGACTCCAGCCTCGTGCTTCTGACCACCATACCATACGTCTTCCCCATGACACTTCAAGTCTACTCTCCTTTATTTTTTTATTTTTTTTATTTTTTAAGAATTATTTTTATTTATTTTTTTTAGAGATGAAGTCTTGCTATGTTGCCCCGGTTGGTCTCAAACTTCTGGGCTCAGGTGATCCTCCAGCCTCAGTTTGCTGAGTAGCAGGGATACAGGTGCACATCACTGCAATGGGCTTTCCTGTTGCAGGAAACAGGCTTTTTATTTTTAAAAGCTTGATTACTTTTGCCTTCACAGAACTCTGTGTCGGTATACTTGTGTCTCTGTTGGGTTTTTCGCTGGCCTTTCATTTAGAGAGAAAAGAGGCAAGAGGTATTACATCTTGCTTCCATTTCCTTATCAGCTTGAAATGTGTCATGAGTCATTCTGTGTTCTCTGTTCTGACCCTTCTACCCTCACCTATGACTGGAAAGGTCACATCCAATGTCCCGACTGGTCAGACACGGGAACTCCCGGACAGGTCAGAGGAAAGCAAAATCACATCCAGAAAATCCCGTAAGCCTGTCTCCTGTGTTTAATAACACACTGTGAATGGGAGTAATAATGATTGTTCTCAATCCAAAGGTGCAGAAGAATGGGATTTCCAGAACAAACAAGGATGGGGGTCAATCTAAAATTAGCAAGCCAAAGGCCAAATGGAAAATGCTTCCTCTGACTCAACTTCATACACTCTTAGGCTTTGGTCCAGACCCAGACTGTTTGAAAAACACGTAGCTGACTGTCAGCCAAGACTTTAAAGTTTTTTAGTTATAATTAAGATCAGGACAGCTGCTGACCATTTATGCCTACTATGTGTAAGACAGCACGCTCTGTAGGAGACTAAAAAAGAAAGCAAGCTGTTAGCAATAGCTATATGGTAGAATTTTAAAAAAACAAATCTGGCAATTCATTCATTCAATTACACTTCTCTTTCAGTACCTTCTGTGGGTTAGGCACCATTTTAGATGCTGGGCATATCACAGTGAAAAAAACAGACAAAAATTCCTTCTTTGTGGAGCTTTCATTCTAGTAAGGATAGCTGGGCGTGGTGGTGCATGCCTGTAATACAAGCTGTATTACATGCCTGCAATATAATACTTGGGAGGCTGAGGTAGGAGGATCCCTTGAGCCCAAGAGTTTGAGGTTGCTATGAGCTATAATAATGTCACTACCCTCTAGCCTAAGTGACCAAGCGAGCCCCTGTCTTAAGAAAAAAAATCAAACATTCTAGTAAGTTAAGACAGACAATTAAAAATAAAGAAATAAAATACATAATAGGTGTAAACTAATAATTTATTCCTTACTTGGAAATAAACCTAAGTGATGACTGCTTTCTTTAATCTGATGATAGAACATTTTATAAAGATTGTCCTCTCTGGTTCTCAGGGGTATATAACTTTGTTTAACTAAAAAATGACCAAGATGTTTATCAGCTGGTAAATTTGGAGGATAGCCCAAGGAAAACTGATAGGACATTATGATGTCTTTGCTGGGGGTGGAGGGTTGTCCTGGAAAATAAGATGATTTGAAGGTTACAGTTGTATTGCCCCTTAGGACATTAACTACTCTTGTATCTAATTTAGCAATCTGTTTATTTGGATGTTCTTTTAATCAGTGCTTGTCTTTCTTCAGGTTTCCTTCTCAGTAAATTTATAAATATATAAACATATATTACTCGCGACTTGGGTGAAAGCAGAGCAGCCCCCAGCGACCGAGTCTCACTGGGATGATTCGGTTCATTTTCCTAACGCTGCTCCCCTCCCTGTGGACCTGGGGGTGGGGGTGGGGGAGACACAGCACTGTTGGCGCTATGGAGTGAGAGTGGAAAGCAGATAGCTCCCCAATAGAAATTACCAGAAGAAGAGAGACAGATGCTAGGCTGGCTCACCACCAGGTGCCCCATCTCTGAAGCTCCATCTCTGCTCCCTTCAGCTCTATCCTTAGGGGACCAGCGTCTCCCACTGGGCCCCAGTTGCGAATGCCCACTGAATTCCCAGCTCAGGACAGAACGTGTCTTTTTGAAAGTGAAACAATGAGCTTGTTTCTTTAGAAGCTTTAAAAAAATACTTCCTCCCCCATTCCCTGCTTGAATTTAATCTTTTATATTACCATCAGAAATAATATCTAGTGTTCTTTCATCTGCAAATAAGGGCTGGTGTTGTCTTTGTCTGCATGTATTATTTATCATTCAATTCGTGGTGCGTCTCTGGTGATCAGCCTGTGGGTGTATGTGCCTGAATTTAAACGAGAGTTTATTGGTGTGGTCAAAGAAGGCCTTTAGGAGATCAACTCCTGGAAAGAGCCCAGGAGGCTGGGCCTGGCCTCATGCCAACAGGGGAGCAGGTAGCCAGCTTTGCAGCAGTGGGGTTCATGGGGGCATGAAGGCCCTCCGAGCTCTGAGATCAGCAGGGAAGTGGATCTAGAAGCACTGAGGTCATTTCATGGATCTCACGCGCTCCTCGGCAGCCTCAATACAGTCCAAAGACGAGTTTCTAGATTATGTGATGGCAACCATACAGAGTAGATGGCTGGCTTGCATCTCATAGCTAATGAGAACCCATTTTCCTGCTTTATCATTTATCCTTTTCCTCAAAAGAGAAAACTGCAAGCAAAACGGGCTGAAATGAAGTTCATTCTTTTCTACTCTTAAGTGATTGTAGGTGTTCAGAGTTTGTTGCTAGAAATTACGGGCGCTATTTGCAAAAGAATGATGCTTCGTAGCCAGTGCTGGAATACTAGTCCCTCTCTCCACTGAGGACTTCTGTCCCCATGGCAACAGGCGAACTCACCGACAGGAGCTGGAGTGACAACCACCTCTGAGACCCTCTGCTCCCTCTGTGGACCCTGGGCTTGCTTTTGCTTGTCCTGGCAGGGAGATGTTGGCCGGGTCAGCAGTAATGGCCTGGCCCCTGGAGCTGCAGGCTAAACGAGGAGCAGTGCAGGCTTTATCTAGATAAATCCCCAGTGCAGATCTCAAGGGTTCACTGCGCGTTTGATGCAGCTTTAAAGAGGTTTTACGAAGAGACTAGATGCTTTTTAAAACAATCACCAGTTGAGAAATTTTCTTTACAGTTATTGAAAAAAAAATGCAGGCAAATCTGCACAAAGGGTTTTCTCTTTCTTTCCTCTCCTTCTTTCCTTCTCCAAGTATGAAATGAGTGTGATTTAAATACGAGTGTGATTAAATACGAGGCACAGCAGCAAACTGGAGAGACAAGCTCATCCATGAATAAATGCAACACGTGGCAGCAGACCCTGCCTCTGCCCGGTACACGCAGGGATAACCACGAGTCACCGTGGCCCAGTAAACTCGAAGGAATGTCAAACAACAATCATTCGCTTTGTGAATCTCATTCAAGAAAACATTTCAACATCAAACAAGTCCTTGGAGTATTGTGTATTGTGGATGTTATTGGACAAGCTGTCCCTATAAACTCTGCCAGGACCTGGGCTGCATTTGAATTATGACTCTGGGAATATAACTCCTTTCGCCTCTCCCTTTTGTTTCTATTTTTTCCCTCTTGTCCTTCCTCCTTTCATTAGCACTTTTTAAAGAATATCTCTTTAGTCTCTAACTTCATGGTGACTTTTGTTCATTCCTGGTGGGGAATATCCTCCCCTGAAGTTTCACTTTGAAACACTGCAGAAATGTGGACCTTGCAGATTTCAGAACCATTTGCTTCCAACTGAATATGTAAAATTTGTTCTCCTAATGGAAGCCCTCTGCAGGCACTTGGATTGCTTCTCTCTTTTTTCCTTTTGGGGACGGAGTTCACACACAATCTTCTTTTTGTCTTCAACCAACGACACAACTTTTCTGTGCTATAAAATGGGGTTCATCTTGGTGTGCCTCTTCCAGAGCCCCCAGCAAATGCGATAGGACTTGGTGGTTGTGGCGAAGGGGGCAGACCCTGGAGCCAGACTGCTTGGGTTTGAGTTGTAGCTCTGGCACTTACTTGCTGTGTTACCTTGGCAAATCACTTAACCTCTCTGTGCTTTCATTTGCTGCTCTTTCAAACAGGGATGACAGTACCTATATCATAGGGTGGTTGTGAAAATTAAATTAGTTAACCTATGTAAAGCACTTAGAACAGTGCTTGGCACTGGGTAGTAGTATAGCTATTATTATTCAGAGAGTGATAATACCATGGCTAACATTATTTGAATGCTTATTAGGGGCCAAGTATTGTGCTAAGGGTTTCACATGAGTTATTGCATCTAATCTGCATAAAGCCCTATGGGTAGAGACTATAATATTACTACTTTGGTCTTATAGATAAGGAAACTTATTGCCCAAAGTCACCCCATTAATAAGTAACAGGAACAGGTACTAACCTACTTCTGTGTCTTACTAAAGCACATATATTTAAATTACTAGGCTGGCCCAGCCATGTGTGAGGTTTTTTTGTCGTTGTTGTTGTTTTGGGTTTTTCTTTTGGTGGTGGTGGGATTGGGGTAGGACAAAGCAAGCTTTTCAGAGAGTAATGTTTGTCTTATTAGTCCCTTATTTGGATCTGGGTAACTAATTCCTATTCAACGATTATCAGATCTGTGAAAAGGGCTTTTAATAAGTCTGCAAGTGTATTCTCCCCATGAAGACTTGGTCAGTACCCACCTCTCAGGTCTCGCTGGATTGTACGTGGACCGGGAAAGGCTCGGCCCATTGCAGAGAGGGGTCCCAAGCTGGATAAAAGAAGAGAAGTTGGCAGTGGCTTGAATGGCACCTGAACATGCTTCTCTTCCCAGAAATACCAATAAAATCAGTTTGGTCGTCACCCAAGAGGGAGCTGAAGAAATTTTAGTTCAAGACACAGATTCTGATGACAGCAAGAAGGGGCAGGAATAGAGGGGCCCTCTGCAGTAGGGAGCTTGGGTGGCCAGGACGCCCCAAGGATGGCAGACTCCTGAGCTGGTCTGGGAACTCCTGAATGAAGAAGGTGTTGATAACAAGAACGATTGAATATCACTTTTATTGTACAACTTTGCCTAGATCTGGCCTTGGCCAGCCCATTAAGGTTCTGGAAACCAACAGTTATTGCCTTCGTATGGCAAATCTCAGCCTCATATGCACCATTTATTCTTTGTGAGTATTTAGTATTGATGTCGTGTTAACTTTCAGGTTGGTAAAAAAGCACCATAGTAGTAATGATCCTACTGGGCACATGGGTTGTGGGGAGGTTGAAGTTACCTTCTGTTCTCCCCTCCCCCTGCCCCCCCCCCGCGCCCCGCAGCTGAGCCGATAACCAAACCCCAGACTCCTTCAACAAACCCAGTGAACCCCTCTGTCCAGAAATGAATGTCTCCACAGTTACAAGGTTCCTTTTATGCAAGGAGCAACCCCTTACCCCCACCTTCTGTGCATTTCGTGGTTCTTCCTGAATTCACAAATGAAGCCTTTTCTTTTCTTTTTTAAATGGAGAATTTTAAGCGGCACTGGCTGTTGCCAAAGCATTTGCAAATGCAGGGCAATGAGGCAGGCTGGTTTCTGGACTCCAGAGCCCCTCCCAAGGCCCTGGGTCTCTCTCTCCTGCTGAGCTGCAGGCATCTCCCTGACTGAGGAGTCGGCAGCCGCGGTGCCTGCGACTGCCATGGCTGTGGCGTTAAGCTGCGTGACTTCCCTGAGCCTCATCTCCCCTGTCTGTGAGCTGAGGCTAATGGAAGCAACCACTTCACAGGGCTCTTGTGAGGATTAAATAATAACGCACAGAAAGCATCTGGTGCACTGCTTATTGCAGAGCGAGCGCTCGGTAAACGACAGAGAGTATTATCCCTCCAGCCTTGTTTGAGCACGGTCCTGCGTCCTCTTAAGCGTCACAATTATGAAAGGTAAGTATACCTACCGCATCCTCCAGAAACCCAGGAGAGAACCTTAGGATTCTCTTTAACCCCTTGCAAGCTGGTGCTACTTTGCTTGTGCTTCTTTCATTAGCATTAAAGTAATGCCTCACACTCTCTCAAGCCTAAAATTAAAATCAGAGGCTTCAATCATTGCCCTGAGGTATACTAGACATAAATAAAGTTCTCTGAGAGAGTTGGAAACTTGTGTAGTGTGAGACCAATTAGCTCTACATCTCCAGAGTGTGTGCATAAAGGTGCATTGACTCCTACCAACTTAGAAACCTCATTATTTAAAGGCCTTTCAGCATCT
This sequence comes from Mirza zaza, assembly GCA_008750895.1. Lineage (NCBI taxonomy): Eukaryota > Metazoa > Chordata > Mammalia > Primates > Cheirogaleidae > Mirza > Mirza zaza. The sequence goes on along the minus strand of VSMD01012306.1, from coordinate 79,585 downwards.
GGGAGGGGGCTGCACAGCACATTTGTAAGGGTCGTGGCATCCCTGCTTGTGCTGGGGCTCGTGTGAAGGTGGGGTCCATCTGACCCTAGTGATTGAGGCCTTCTATGGGAGCTGTCACAGTGGAGTGAGCCTTAGCTGTAAGGCTGGACTGGTGAGGTAGACTTTGGGTAAAACAGCCAAGTAGGGAAAACTCTGGCCTCCATCTGCTTTCCACTGGATCCTAGAGTTCCAGCTAGAGCAGCTGCAAAGGCCATTCTCTTTGCCGTTGTGGAAGTTCGGGCGGGCCAAGGGATTTTCACTAGTGCCTCCCAGGGCAGGGCACCTTGAAAGCTATTAACACTGCTGTCTCCCTTTCCTTGCTTGCACTCTCTGCAGTCAGACTTTGCCCCACCTCTGCACTGAAGCTGCCCTTGTCAAGATCAGCAGTGACCTCCAAGTGGCTAAATCCAGTGCTCCGCGATCTCATCATACTTGACCCGTCAGTGGCATTAGTGGTCGTCCTCCGCTGTGCAGAAGAATTCTCTGCTTGGCTCTTGGGAGCCTCCTAGTCTCCACCCCATCCCTCCAGCTGTTCCTTCTCAGTTTCTTCTGCTGATTTCTCCTGTTATCCCAGACCTTTGAACACTGGAGGGACCCCAGCCCAGGTTTTGGACATCTTCTTTTTCTGTTTCTTTTTCTTTTTTAATTAAGCTACTTTATCGAGATATGATTGACATGCAAAAAGCTGTAGATATAAAATGTATACAGCTTGATGTGTTTGGAGATAAGTGAACCCATCAAACTATCATCACCATCAATGCTCTAAAGTTATGCATCAATCATCTCTAAAAGCTTTCTCCCACCCCCTTTGTTGTTGTATTTCTCCTTTTGTGGTAAGAGCACTTAAGATCTACCCTCTTACCAAATTTCTAAGTATATGATACAGTATTGTTAGTCATAAGCTCTATGTCATATAGTAGGTCTCTGGATCTCATTTATTTTGCATGACTGAAACTTTGTACCCCTTGACCAACATCTTCCCATTTCTCCCTCCCTGATCCCCAACAACCATCATTCTACTTTCAGCTTCTGTGTGTTTGACTTTTTTAGATACCATATATAAGTGAGATCACGCAGTACTTGTCTTTCTGTGTCTGGCTTATTCCTCTTAGCACAATGTCCTCCAGTTCCATCCATGCGGTCCCAAATAGCAAGGTTTCCTTCTTTTTAAAGGCTGAATAATATTCCCTTGTGTGTATAAACCACATTTTCTTTATCCACTCATCAATGAATATTTAGGCTATTTCCATATCTTGGCTATTGTGAATAATGTTGCAATGTACATGGAAGTGCAGATATGTCTTTGAGATCCAGATTTCAATTCTTTTGGCTATATACCCAGAAGTGGGATTGCTGGATCAAGTGGTAGTTCTATTTTTAATTTTTGGGGATCCTTCATATTAGGCATCTCCATTTTCTATACCCACTCCCTGAGTGTTCCAGCCTTGTGACATTAAATACCACCTGTGTACCTCCAGCTTGTACCTCCTCCCTGAAATCTGGACTCAGACACAGAATTGCTTATGTGACATTTCCACTTGGATATCTATGGTAGGATGAATGATGGCCACCACTATCCTGGACAGACCATTTGTCTCCCTGCATCCTCCTTTGTGGCAGCAATGTTTGCATGGCATTCTCCATGTGTACATGACTCTGTGTCCTAATTTTCCCTTTTTATAAGGACACCAATCATACTGGATTAAGGGCACACCCTGCTCTAGTGTGACTTCATCCTAACTAGTTACATCTGTAACAGCCCTGTTTCTCTGTAAGGTCACATTCTGAGCTACTGGGGGTTCAGACTTTAACCTGTGAAATTTGGGAGGATACAACTCCATAACAGTCACCCAGCAGTTCGTAAATGGCAGAGCCAAGACTTGACCCCAGCTGTGTTCTGTTGACCCTGCAACGCACTATGTCCTGAGCATGGGCAGAGTGCGGTAACAATGGTGGGGTTGAGGGTTGGGGATGGGGTGTTAAATACTATGGCAATTGCAGATATCACCCTCATATGGTGCTCAGGGTATTTATTTACTTTCGTTTTCTACTTTCATGAAAAAAAATAGCATGGAAGTATAGAACTGTGACAGATGTTTTACAATTTTTATGGCAGATTTTATGTGCTTTTGAGTGTTCAAATTGTATTTCTGGCAGTTTTGATGGTTTTCCTCTGGGATTTTCGCATTTACATAGGGACATTATGGAGTAAAGGATGGGGTGGGAGAAGGCATGGTTCCCCCTACCCTGGGGTTGACTAGAAATCTAATGACTTAGTTTTGCATTTGTTAATTAGTAAATAATTATCAGGCCCTCCTGTCCGGGTTCAGGGTCAGTAATCTTGTCTCTTCTCGGTTCTTGGTATGCTCTTGGCTAAAGAATGGCCAGACACACCAAAAGCAAGATAAGCCCAAAACAAGCTTTATTGAGGAGAGAAAGATAGGATTACAGAGCAAGATACAGGTTTACAGAGTGAGAGCAAGATACATTCGCCACCAATGGTGACAGACCTCCTGTCCTGACAAAAGGGCTCTGATTATGGTCTGGAGTCTTGTTTCATAGTATCTGAATTGGGCCTGCCTCAAGGTTCAGATGTCACCATGGAACTACTCTGATGGACAGTTAACAACATGATAATTAGCCTTAGGTTACTCTAGGTCACTTTCCAAATCCTAGTGTGCCTGGGCTTTCTGGCTGGGGATCCCCTGCCTTCTTTTGCAGATTAGCAGGGGCGCCTCCTTCCCCCAGTTGTGGCAGTTGCTCCAGGCAGGATTAAGGTGGGCAGCACCAATGGCTGCCCTTGTCCTTCTTCCCAGGTGGGGCAATTGCTAGAGGAAGCACCAAGGCAAGGTACCCACTTTTGTCCCCAAGGAGAGTCTCAGAGGTCCACTGCTACCTACCTAACACTCCTATTGTGCCTGGCAGTGTGCTGGGCACAGAAATAACCTGTGACTGTGCCAGACATACGACCCGCCCCTCGGAGCTCACAGTCTTGCAGTAGGTGGGTACTTTCAGCAAAGCGTGGCCACACATGGCAGGATAAGTGGGCGGCCTGGGATCACAGAGCACACGCAGAAGGCAGTGGTGAAGAATCTGCTTTTAATATCCATGAGTGCAATCACAGTGCATGAGAAGTCCTGAGCACAGTTTCATGTCTTGCCAGAAACAGTACAATGGACACGTGTGCAGAACATTTAGATCCCAGCACTTTGCTGTTACTGATCATGGAAAAGGATGGGCAGAGGGCGGGCTGGGTGAGGTCCACGTGGCTGCTCTCCTGCGCCCTCCGCCATTTCCTGCGTGGTGCCCTTCATGCCTCCGCCCTGCCCGGCCTGCGTGAGAACTGGTGTCAGAGGTCCAGCTGGAAAATGAGCCTCTGAACAGTTAGCACTTTACACAGGGGGCGTCTGGGGTCTGGTCTGCTTGTTCTCAAGGCAGAATCCATCTTTATCTCTGTTCCCAACTACCGGCAATTGCTCCTTCCATGAATTCTGTCACTTTACTAAAGGTGCAGGTGGCCCAGAGCACTGCAGGGAGGGGCAGGAGGAGGACACACCCCGGACAACTCTCATTCCTGAGAGGAGCCAGCCCCAGGGGAGACGGGAAGACCCAGGGGTGGCCTCAGGGAAGGGTGGCCACTGAGCGGTCAGAGCTCAAACCCTTGTAACCCATCACCCAATGGTCTTCACTAGTTCCCGAATGCTAAGCAGGGGGAATTGTCTCTCAGAAACCAATGATTACCATTTGAAATTGTATGGTATTTCTACATGAGCTGTAGGGTAACAAGCATCTAATTCTCAATCTGGTGTGTCGACCAGTCTTTTCCCAAAGAATGCTTTTGGTACATTCTTAAGGTTCTTAATGAACCCTCCCAGGTGTCCCTTTATATGGTTGTCTGGACTGACCCAACCTAATAATTCAAATCCACTCAGTGGCCAGAGTAGGAAAACCCAGAAAAACCACATGCCTTCCAGAATGGAGCCTAAAAAAGGTTTATTTCAGTCTGAGTCTGTTAGACATTATACCCCCATTTCACAACAGGGACTGTGTCCTAATAAATTTTTATCCCCCATAGCACCAAGCACAATGTCTCCTACATGGTAGGCATTAAATAAATATATGTTGAATTAAACCACATGCTTTGACATTGTCAGTAAACCTTGCATATTTTTGATAGGGTTTTTCAGACACCCTGTTCCATCTTGCCCCATAGGGCTACCAAGATTTTGACTGTCTAACCACATCCTGTTGTGCACAGGTACTTGCAGCCAAGTGCTTGCAAAAGCAGTTGACTGTAGCGATAAAGATTACCCATTATAATGTTCTATCATTGCCTCTGGTGTAGGAAACCTTTTGCTGCTGTTGTTTGGAAATCAGGTATGAGCTGAGAATATCCTTCCTGAATGTAGAAGGCAGATTCCAAAACTGGCTCTTCTAGAAAAAGTCTCAGCCTTCAAATTGGACCTTAAACAGGAGCTCTCATCTTGAGAGGCAAGATGTTTGATATACAGAGTAAATATGCCCAGTACAAGGACACAGCTGTAGCTTAATGTGTAGGTTTTAATCTTTAATGAAAAGGATTAAAATCCACCCTCTTGGTGGGAGCTTTTAGCATCATGTTGTGAATCCCCAGATTGGGGTATTCACTGTTGCCCTCTGAGAGGCAAAAAACAAAAAGAACTTGGCTTCAGTCTGCCTTTGCTACTTTCTCTCTCTTCTTCCTCAATCCCTCCTCCCTTCTGTCCAACCCTCAGAACTCCCTTTAAGAAAGTGTGGGCTTACGAGGTCGATGATTTCTGGGATAACTACCTAGGTACTAAAATTATGAAACTTGGACAGAGTGATGGGTTTTGGACTTGAACTCAACAAGTACATCTAAAGTCTCTACTGGTAACTCCTTCCTTTGTATTGACCAAAAATGCAAACCCAGCTGATATAGCCAAGAAGCATGGACTCTGGAAAACCACAGTCTTACACTGGTGTTAAATGATGGTTCAGTCAAGTGGTACAAGGAAAGTGCAGAAGTATAGGGTCTTCATGGAAAGGCCCAGCTCCTCTCTGCTTGAGTCTCACAAAGGGAAGGAGAAGGACAGCTGAAGAAATGCTTTGCTATTCTTAACTGCTCTGACGTTAAGAGCACTTCAGACAAATTGTGTGGGAAGTAATTTTAAGGCTCGATGGCAAGAATTATTTTTCCCGTTGTGTGCAGCTTGCTCCATTCACATCCTTGTTGGACAACTGTCCCTGCTGGCAGTGCTCATAGTCTACTTGTTCATTCAGACAATGACGTTGTCTACCCAAGTAGGTTTTTTCTTGTTATTATGTTGGAATGATTAAAATGGGGCTAGTATATAAAGGGGCAGTTGCTTTAGGACTGGTCTAAGGGCTGGATACATGTGTTGTGGTTTGTGCACAGCAGGAAGAGAAATAGGAGAGAAATGCAAGATGCTCATAGTTCTATCCAGGAGGGTTTCTGAAGGGATTTCCTCTGCTGAAGACTTTGCTTGGTGGTGTCCTCCTTAAACCAACATATTCTTCATCTGAAAGACTTTACTATTTAAGATTCAGAAACCAGCTAATTTACTGCTCACTCCATAGATGTTCTGCGCATTCTGTTATCAGACACTGTCAAGATAAGTGAGATAGACTAGACGGCATTTTAGGGCTGACAAAGCACAAGGAATCATGGAATTAAAGATTTAGTGGTCAGTGTGGGCTTTTCTTTACAGAAGGCCTATCTAGCTGGGACACAGCAGGCTTGTTGGTTTCTTGGCTTCCTAAGTGTCCCTGTCCCCTGTGGCTGCTCACCCTGGGAGTGTCCCCAGGTGGGAGGAGAGTCTGGCTACAGCAGTGGCTCTCTCCTCTCCCACTGGCCGTTTCTCTGTTTTCATCCATTAGTACGGCCTGCCCAGTATGTCCCACACACTGTTTTCTCCCAGCCTCTCCTGTTTCTGAGTGACCTAGTAGATTTGTCAGGTTTCACTGTGAAAATGTCAGGTCTTAGTGCGCTCATGGCCAAAGAATGACCAGACATGCCAAAGTAAGGTAAGCATGAAAATGAGGTATATTGAGGAGAGAAAGATAGGATGATAGGGCAAGAACAAGACAAAGGTTTACAGGGCATGATACACACGCCACACATGACGACTGGACCCCTTGCCACCGCAGGAAAAGAGCAAAAGGAAGGGCACAAAAAGGAACTTGGATATGGTCTGGGTCTTGTTTTACAGTGTCTGGATTGAGACCTCCCTGGTGTTTCAGATGTCACCATAGGACCACTTTGACTGGACAGTTGGGAATTGCATTACTATGCATGCAGCTTGTTCTAGGTCAATTTCCAGACTCTGTGGTACCTGTGTTGCTTGGCCCGTGGGCTAGAGAGTTCTTTGTATCTGACTTGCTAAATTACGATTGGCAGATCTGTAGAGTATTCCCTCCTACCCCAGGTATGGCAGTTGCTGGAGACAGGATTAGGATGGGGCAGGACCAAGATGGAGGCCTGGGGCCCACCTTTGTCTTTCTTTCCAGGTGGGGGGCAATTGCCCCAAGGCAACAGCACCCACTTTCATCCCTAGGAGACCCGAAATCCCTCACTATCTACCCAACAGTTTCAGGGAGTCAAAAAGTCACAGTCTTCATGGAAAGACTAGGCCTCCATTCATAATCTCAGCATAATTCTACAAAGATGCGACTATCATAATCATGTTTTGACACAATTTGACACCCAGAAGCCAATGACTTAGAGACGATGACTGTGTCCTGCATCTGGAACAATATGCTGGTTTTAAATCAATCATGCATGCATGCATTCAACAGGGAGTTTCTGGACACCTACCGTGCTGCCAGACTTTAATTAAAAGCTTCTGACCTACTCTCCTCCCTCTTTAGGCTTTTTGTGATATGGCTCCACCCTACTTATCTAACTTACTTCCCACTCAGGCATAACCTGCATTGCTGGTATCACACAAGGGTGTGTGGAAAGCGTGTTGCTGCCCACCAACATGCAGTGCTTGTTGTCAGCCTCCCACCCGAATGTCACTGTTCCTCACCCTGGTGTCCACCCAGCGGATCTCCAGTGAATATTTAGCTCATTGATTGATCTGTGAATCCACTGACTTTGAGCATCAGCAAGATCATCAATAAAGAGTATCTTAGCTGCCCACTTCAACAGAAAAGGGACATTTTGAGAAACAGAGGAATCTAGGACAGTTTCTGCCTTGAATTTGGGACTGAAGCTAATTCTAATGCTGCCAGAAATCTGGAACCATTTTGCTGGCTGGAAGTTGTTAGTAGAAGCATGAGGAAGCATGTTTCCTTTTTCTTGAGGCCCATCATAACACGCTGGCAACTGTCCTTGGATCCCAAATCTCTGCTCTCTGTGGCTCAGGCCTCCCTCCCTGACCACCACCACCTCTCTGTTGGCCTGGCTGCTCCCCCAGACTGAAACGAACCTCATTACTTTCTTTTAAGTCTTGCCCATCCCACCTCACCTGGATCAGCATCTTTAATTGTCTTCTTTCTGCTGGTTCCTGGAATTCATTACCATTTTTTCCCATTCCCAGAGATGGCCTGAAATCTCATGAGTGTCAAAATGATCTTTTTCCAAAGTATTTATTAAGTGACTTTCTGCATGCAGAGCTGGGCTGGGCAAATGCCAAGTAAGTCCACGGAGCAAGGTCCATGCCTATTAGGTGTGTTGTTCTTCGGTGAACAACAACAGGGATGGGATGTTCAGGACTTTTGGTCAGTTAATAAATACAATACATTTTTCTTGTGCATTCTCTCTCTCGCTCTCTTTTTTTTTTTTTTTTTTTGGTTGGTAAAATGAGAATAACATCATGTGCCTCACAGAGCTATTTATAGGAATAAATGAAGTAATTTACCCAAAGCACTTTGACAACTATAAAATTCCACGTATACATGCTTGTTATTATTTCCATAGCCTGGCATAATGCCTGAAATGTCAGGTGCTTGGTAATTTTTTGTTGGAAGAATGAGTGAATTAAATTAAAAAAAAAACATAGTCCCTGCACTCTGCTTAGAATCAGGCAGGAAAGAGGCCGTGCAGCTCATGAAATACCACGAGAACAGTGTATAACAACCTCACTTATTGAGAAGCCCTTTTTGGATAAAAGCAATTATCTGGAACATAGTTGAAAAGCAGTGCCCCCAGAACAGCCAGAAAAAATGTCCTCAAACACATGCATCAAAGTGCATGGATTTTATTCATTCAGAAGATCTTGAAACAGAGTCTGCTTAGTCTTAGAATTTTATTCATTCCTTTAGCAGTCACGCTTCACTGGGCTTCCAGCCCTGCAGCAACATTTTGGAGCAAAGTAGAAGATGGAAGCATCTAGTTCTTGTTAAAGGGAACTGACCATGAGCGCTGGAGGTATCACTGCAAAACGGCCTCGTATAAAACCTGTATTTTTAATAATGACCCTTTGTGATTAAGTAAAGTCTAAAGTAGATTCAGTATCTTCTAAAATCATTTATGTTACATAATACATTTTAGATATGCTAAAAAAGAAAAAAATTGTGCGCTTAAAGTGTTAACTCCAGTGGTCAGAAAAATGTAAGTGGCATGTAGCGTGTAGCATGACTGTGCCCAGATGGGAAAGGACGCTGTCTAGGTTGGGTGCATTAGTGCTGTGAGGCTGAAGCAGAGGCTAGTCACAGCGGGCATCTCCCCCTGGAGGAGAGGATTTGAGCAGCAGCAGCAGCAGGTGTGGTGGCAGGTGCCTGCTTCTGTGCTCTAAGTGCTATGTCTCTATTAACACACTACATCCTGGCAACACCCTGTCTGGTAGCCTTATGAGCATCATACTTTTACAGATGAGAAACTGAGACACAGAGAGGCTCAGCAATTGGCCCAAGGTCACTTGGAGGTGGAGGCGAGTCTATGCTACTCATCATTGTGCTAATTGCTTCCCCAGATTTTAAAAGAGAAGAATAACATTCCTTGGTAAGAAGAACAACAGGAGCAATGCACTGAGTAAGGATGATAAAGGAAAAAGGAATTATTAAAATGGTACTTTAAAATATCATGACAGCAGAAGAAAAGCTGCCATGTAGATTTTTTTTTTTTATTAGACAAAGAAAACTCCGTACAAAAAAGTGTGTGTTAGGGAATTGCCTGTCTCTCTTTGAAGAGACAGTCATTCAGAAACAGGAGTGACTATGTAATGGGTGACTGTGATCTCATAAAGCTCTTGTTGCATGGGGTTTGTGTGTGTTGGGATGTGAGATAAATTATCTTTTCCCTGGGAGTCCCAGCCAAGATACTTTGAGAGCCCTCGACCTACAGAGTGTGATGCTCTACCAGGACAAAGCTGGCTGGGGTTGCCAACAATTAGGGGTCAGCTTTGCTGTCTCGTTGCTCTACAATCTCCATTTGCTCTAGTGACATCTTCTGACCTGATAGTTCCATCTGTGTTGCCTGCTCATATTTCCAAAGGGAGGGACCATACCTGACCAACATGCTTGGGAAGTGTCCAGGTGTGTGTATATTCACAAAGCTGTTCTTACTGGCCACTGTATTATTAAATGCACAAAAGACCTCTCATGCAATAATCTATCACTGATAGAGCACTTACTATGTATGGTGAGGGCACTGTGTTAGACTACCTGGGCATTTTGAGTTTAACAAATATATATTATGTATATAATAAATATATACGTGATATACATTCTTTAAATGGCAGAAAACTTTGTTTTGAAAGGAGAGAAAGAAAACAAAGTCCTTCCCTTGTATATTACAGCTTGACAAGCTTCAGTTTAAGGGTTGGCTTCGGCTCTGTTTTCATTTCCAGTGGGTATGCTTTGAGTTGGCACACAAATTCAATGTGTGAATGGTGTGGGAGTTGAGAAAGTTGCATTGCTATTTCTCTTTTTAAAATTAACAGTGGAATCCTTATGAGAGCAGTGTAGGCTCCGGAATGTGCCACACACTGTTCTCTAACTGCATAATTAGGGAGTTCTCCATAATAAAATAGTCCTCATTCTTGCCAAAATTGGTGCCCCTCCTCCATGCCCTTCTCTGAGAGGCAGGAGATTGACAGTTGCTTTGCAGGCTTCTCCAGCTCCTGTAATTTTGCTGTCAGTGCAGCATCCACACCCTGGCCATAGGGCTTCTCAGGTGAGGCTTACAGATTGAGTCTACCTGCTCTGAAATCCCCGTTGCCTTTAACCTCCTGGCTTTTCTGGATTCGCCGCGAATGCCTCACTGACCTACAAATGTGTGCACACACACTCCTTGGTGAGGCCAGTCCACCGTGGCTTACTGCTACCCTTCATAGGGAAGACCCTGCCACCAGCAGCAGTGGGAGCTTATTAGGAATGAAGACTCCAAGGCCCACCCCAGCGCTACGGAATCAGAATCTGCAGTCTAACAAGCTCTCCCAGGTGATTCGTGTGCACAGTACAGTTTGAGAAGCGCTGGGGTGTGTACTTTCGAGCTACTCAGAAGGCTACCTAGAGTTCTACATTCGTTCTCAATCAACCACCCAAGTAACCATCCAATCAAGACCTACATTCCTATGGAACATCTCCGATGTGCTAAATGGGAAAATCAGAGTAATAAAAAGGTGGCATCCCAGGAGTTCCCAAGTCAAAATTTTCTCATCATGGTCACAAGACCAAGGACAGTGACTTGGCACAGGAAGGTAGCGATGTGGGGGCACCTGATGATTTGGGGGCCCTGTGAATGCAGAGATTAGGCTCCTGCAGTGACTTACTGTGTTTATATTGCACTGGGTGGTCAGTGCTGACAGTAGAGAAAAAACATCTGATTTTGGTTTTTGACTAAAAGCCACTGTTGGGCAGGTGGGTGGGCGTGCATGTGGGCACCGTGTCCTGCTGTGGCAGTCACACTGGTGACTTAAAACTTCAAAAAGTTTATAGTAATAAAACAGTTAAGAAATCATTCCTCAGGGATATACCAATCACATATTTAAAGTGCTCCTTTCAGGTTCTTAATGTCACGTTTGACTCTTCACTTTCCTTCTTTCCCATCATCCAACATTCCGCCAAGTTTTTAATTCTTCTTTAGAAATGTTTTTCCATTAAGTTCCTCCACTTCCTCTCTCGTGCCATCCCTATAGTCCAAGCTGTTATAGTGTCTAATTAGAACAGTTATTAGATGACTTTCTTATTTCCAAAATATTTCCCCAAGCACATCTTAAAAATTTCTTTAGCTGCAGAGTTTCCTAAGATGATGTTTATGAAGCTACTTCCCTGCTACATAACCACAATGACATTCCATCTAAACATCTCTCCATGATCTTTAAAGCGTCGGTGAGCTGGCCTCATGTCACCTGGACAAACTTGCCATTTATAGCCAAAATATTAGTCAAGATTTCTTCCCCAGTATCATCCCTTGGCAAAGAGAAAGTCACTTTAAATCTTTAGAACTTTTGGTGCTTTTTGTAAAAAGCACCTGTAATGTAGATATTTTCTCAGCTACTTTATTTAGAACAAAAAAAATCACTGCTTGGGGAATACATATTACAGTGAAATCAGTGCTTCTTTGGGATGCTTACTGAGGTTACCTCTTAGAACAAAAAGAGGAGGAAAAGAAATCTAATATGGTTTAGTAATGACTTCTGGGAGTGCGATCTCATTTCTAAGATTTTAGAAGTGATTATTTTTAAAAGATTACTTGGAAATACTCCATCTTGGCATCTGCTTCTGGAGAACTCGCCCTGGGACAGCATGCATAGTACATTAATACATGTGGCAGGAAGACATTGACTAGTTCATTTTTCATCTACATCTCCACAAGTTTAAACATTCAGGTTGGCTACTAAAATTTTTCTTTAAAAATCATCTCATTGGGAAAGTTGGGCATCACCTTATGAGCAAGGTCAGTTTTTACCTGTGTACATTCAGTATTCCCATCCCTACTGTGTTCAGGCTGGTAAACTAACTGCCCCTCCCGCCCCGTGCCCGCCCCTGTAGCACACCCCACCCCACCCCACTCACGCCTGCTGTTAGGTTCTGGCTAGCGTGATTTCTTCACAGCAAACGCCCTTCCTTCTGCCCTCCTGCACGTCTGAATCCTTCTCATTCTTCAAGGCCTTCAAGGAAGGTACCACCTCCTCCACAAAGACCTCCTGGACTTATATAGTCCTCTCTTTTACTCCTTTGTTTTTTAATTAAATTAAATTTGATTGTATTTTAACAATACAATTCAGTGAAGCACAGCTATTTTCTAATTGTTTCATGTGAATCAGATTCATATCTCCCAGTACCTAACATAGCACAGAGCATAGGGTAGTTGTCTATAAAAGCATTATTAGTCAATTGCATAAAACACACGCATGGTTACAATATTGAAAATAACAGGAAGCATCTAGAAAAGTTTACAGTTTAAATATTACTATGGAGCAGTGTGTTCCAAAGCCTGTTTCCTGGATTTATTCTTTCAAAAAAGTTTTCATGGTCAAATTCATTTGGAAAACGTTACCTGCCACGTCTTCCTACTGGGACCATTGGCCTGTTAAAAGATAAGGAAGTCCTATAGTAGATAAATCCGGTTGACTTTGTTTAAGCCAAACTACTTTAATAAAAAAATACATTTATTGCTACCTTTTAAATGGCATCTAATCGCATCCCTGCGGAATTCGTGTTGTGCAGAACATACTACGGAAGCTGAGCCCTAGCAGATTGCAGGGCTGCGTCAGCTCTGAGAGCACAGGTGGACCTAGTTGTCCAGAGAGATGGACTCTCCTTGGCAAGTGGGCTGAGGACTGATAGGCCCAAACCTAAGGAGGGCACAGGGCTCCAGCAGCAGGCGGTGCATGTCGCCATTGCAAGCACAGGAAGCCGGTAGAAGGAACAGCGAGAGGCAGGGCTGGCGGTTAGCACCAGTGACTCACGGAAAGGGCTGCTTCGGAGTGGCCAGTCTCAACCCTGGCTGCGCATTGGAGTCACCCCGGGGAGCTTTAAAACATCCTGACGCCTGGGTCTCACCCCTGGAGACACTGATGTCATTGGTCTGAGGTGGGGCCTGGGCACTGGGACATTTAAAATTCCCCACGATTCTATTTGCAGCCAAAGCTCACAGCCACTGCTTTAGGGGGTGGGGCGGCTTCTGTTTGAAAGTTGTTTTTTTTTTTTTTTTCTTTCTATAGTCTACATTTCCTTTATTGAATGTATCTGCTGTACCAGGAATTGCTCTGGGGAACTGTCAACTGCAGTTATGGAAATGACCATCTGTGCTGCTCACCCTGGAGCCTGAGCCTCCTACTCCACGTGGGGTCAGGCTGGCTAGAAGGACAGAATTTCCAGCTCCACCCAGATCGCATCGTGATGCCCAGGCGGTTTATGGGAGCATTTACAGTTGGGGGAGCACCAAGCAAGACTGTGATTGCCCTGCGAGCAGCAGCTGCACTCACAGTCAAACCTGCGACCCAGCGTGTCTGCCTGTGCCGCTGCTGCTTCATGCATCTCCGTGCCAGCGGCAGCAGTCGCCCTGGCCCCCTGTACCCAGCCCTGCACCCCAGAGGGCGGCTGCCTACCTCTCGAAGGAACCCCCAGGGGCTCACAGATTGAATTTTTCCAAGTCCAGTTAGTCCATATTTTAAGTTGGGTGATCCCAAATTGGTGAAAATCTGCCCAGCTGTGTCCCCCTGATGCAATAAGCAGCAGAAAAAGCCAGAAATGTAATTTTATTTATATCTAGATGATAAATGGTGTCAGAAATGGTTCTTTTCCTTCTTTGTTTTGGATTAAATAAAGAATGGGAGAAAATCAGAAATGTAGGCCCTGAGAGATTAGCCCAGTCATCCCAATGGACATGAGCCAGGTGTAGGGGCGCCTGTCCCCCCAGGTGTGGCGGGAGAGCTAGGCGAGGGGGCAGGGACCCTCCAGACGCCAGTGTGAGCGCTTCTGAGCTGTGAAGGACTGTGCTAGCACATCCAGCCCCACAGCAGACAGGATCATAACTTGCTCCATCAGTGACCCTTCTCAGCTCACCTCTGTGTCCACGGGGTGTGCTCATCACTTTCACAGAAGGATTTCATGGTAGACGTGGCTCACAATGAAAATCAGACCGCATGGCCTCATATTTTTGTGATGAGAAGACATTTGGATCATCAGCCCTGCTTTCTTGCTCCGTTACTGAGCTCACGGAAGAGCTGTCACTCCAGAGCAAGCACCTGCCTGCTCAGTGCCACACTGTTCCTTCTACCTTGGTTTACTGCTTGCGCATTAACTCAGTAACGAGCTCCCTTATTCATGTGGTCAACAGACATTTACACCGTGCTCTGGGAACGGTGCTGGGCACCGGGTATACATGCTCTTGTCTACCTAGAACTCGGGGAAGAACACGTAGTACATAGACTGTCAAACGAGAAGTTTGCAGGAAGAACTTCATATTAAAAGAGGAAACTATAGTATATTACTTCATCGGTAGAGAAAACTAATTCGTTCATCTAAATGAGATCACTGCTAGAGATGTTCTGGCACATCTGTTTTAAATTCCATTTTAAAAAGAAGATGAAAATGTGATTGGTGTATAAATTTTGTTGTTTGAAGACAACTTATTTTCCTCTATACAGAATACGTCAGCCCCAAATGTTGATAGTGGCAGATGAGGCGGCATGTCTGGTACCCGCATGGTCCTCTGGCTCTTCCCATCACAGGCTCTGCCATGGTATGCTAATAAGGCCCAATGCCACCCAGTGGCAGGGCAAGTGCCATGGGATTGTTCAAGAACTGGTAGAAACGTGCCCACCTTGGTCACTGGCACAGTAATATCAGTTGATAGTGATGCGGCCAGAGACCAAGGCACAAACTCTGTTTACTTTTGGTTTCTTAATTAGTGAAAGAGAAAGGCAAGGTTCTTGGTTACAAATCGAAGACCTCCTTCTGACTAGCTTATGTGAAAAAGGAATTCACTGGTGACATATTAGGGAGTTCACAGAATGGACAGGGAGGTTGCAGGAGTAGGCGTGGAAATGGCAGCTGAGGGAGGCTGGGCAGGAGGAGCTGGTGAGGGTCATGTCACAGGAGCAATCTGGTCAGCAGGCAACTGTCACCTGCAACATCCTCACCACCACAACCACAAGCCACGCCTGCACTGCTCCTTCCAAAGTCCCGGTCAGGAGCATTCAGTTAGCCCAGCCTGGATTACGGGTCCTCATCATACTTGCATGGAGTGGAGAAGAGTGGCTTGGCAACTTCAAGAACCTATTGTAGGAGGTAGAGCTCTACCCACCACCAAGGCACTTACTCTGGGCCTCAAATAAGAAGTAATGTCACAAGGAAGAACTGTCCTGAGTCAGCACACTCAAGGTTAGGGCATTCCCTCCCTACCCTCAACGAGGAAAAGAATTCTGGCCTCTGTGTCCTGAGGTAATGTTCCTGACCAAATCCTTTATAAGACACAAATATTAAACGTACAGTGCTAACATTTGGATGAAATAGTATCATATCTTCCCTATTCTTGTCAAACCTCTCAAGTAAGATTATCTTGTGGGCCAGGTGCAGTAGCTCATGCCTGTAATCCCAGCACTTTGGGAGGCCTAGGTAGGAGGATTGCTTGAGGCTAGTAGTTTGAGACCAGCCTGGGCAATATAGTGAGACCCCATCTTTACCAAAAAAAAAATTAGCTGGGCATAGTGGCACCCACCTATAGTTTTAGCTACTTGGGAAGCTGATGTGGGAGGATCACTGAAACCCAGAAGATGAGGCTTCAGGGAGCTATGATCTCGCCACTGCACTCCAGCTTGGGCAACAGAGCAAGACTCCATCTCTAATAATAATAATAAAAAAATTTTAAATGAGAAGAGAGTGTGGGTGCTAGGCAGCCCAAACAGGGAGAATGCCCACTAAGGACAGTATCTTTAAGGCTGCATAAGTCTGCATTCTCCTATTCCATGCCCTTGCCTGTGATAAGAGTTGGCGGGTTAGGTACTCCCGCAGCTTACCTGGTCTTCTGTGCAGGAAAGATGACAGGTTAGACTTCCAAACAAAATGTCACCTAAGTTAGAACTCTGTTGGATGCAGTTAGCAGAAACCCAATCCTAATTAGCTTAAGCAAAACAGAAATTTTATTTTAAGACTATGGGGGAGATTTGCCAATTATAGCTCAATAAAGCCGGGAAAGAAAGGAATATTGGGGAGGAGTGTGTCTCATGGACTCCAATGGAACCCAGTTTTGGACTTTGGAACCCAGAAACTTGAATGGTGTCAGGACTTTGCCTCCAATCTTATTATAATTGAATAATAATATTTGTGGACACTTATTATGTCCTAGGTATGCCTTCTGCTTGGGTTCATTGTATTTTTAAAATAACAATGCTTTGAAATCTGAACTAAAATTATTCCATTTTACAGAGGAGGAAGCCTGGAGAAGTTAAGGCAGGTGGCCAATGTCACACAGTAAGTGAGAGAGAAAGAGCAGGCGCAAATCTGGAACCTGTCCTGGTGACCCTAGCTCATTGCCTTCTCCTGCCTTGGGGCAGACCACTGTCCTCTGTCCCTCCATTCCACAAACCCCAAGTTCACACCTGCTGGCCATCAGCCTAGGGAGAGATCACACTCGTCTGTGTCCCAAGTTAAGTCTCAGGGAAAGAACTATGCCCAGCCAGCCTGGGGGTATCACCCAGAGTGGCTCTGCCATACCAGTAGAAGAGCTGGGTGAGGGTGGGGACTTTGGGGCAGGGCAACTGTGTTCAGGAACTGAGTGTTTCTGTGCAGCCAAACGATTGTTATAACAATGACACATTTCAACTTTGCCTCCTGCATGATTTTTCATTTTTGCTCTACTTTCCAGCAATTTAGAAATAAATTTAATTTTCAAAGGCAATGACTAACTCATTCCATGTGTCTGGGAGCATCTATTTCTCTGCTTTCTTTTACAGAGCTTCTTCTTTTACTGTTTTTTTTTTAAATAATTAAAAATTTTTTTCATTCTCCTGTTTCATGCTGTGCTTGATTTTTTTGTAAGCTGCCTTAGAACATTTATGGAAGTATAGGAAGTATAAATCATAGATTAAAAAAGAAAAAAGACTATGGAATTATGCTGTTCAACATGGTAGCCACTATTGAAATTAAAAATTAATTAAAATAAAAAAATTCAGTTCATCAATCATAAAATAGACATATTTTAAGTGCTCAATAGCACAGTATAGTTCTATATTATAGAACATTCCCATCATTGCAGAAAGTTCTACTTGACAGTGCTGCTACAGAGGGTTCCAACAATGGTGAGGACTGTCCCTGAGATAATGAGCTCCCTGCAGGAAGTGGCTTGATGACCTGCAATGACCCTCTGGCTCCCAGGAATTCTACTCCCAGCTTTCTTTCCCACTGCTATGCTTCCTGTCGATTACTTCCTGACTTGGTTCCGTATCCTTTTTCTCAAAACCAACATTTGCCTCACATAAACTTGAGTTATTTCTTTTCTATGGTAGAAAAGGTGTACAACTGTAGTAGAAATTTCTTGGGCTGGAGGGACATTTATTGCTGATACTGAAAATTGAATGCATTTGCTTAATTAGAAGTGGGACTGAAGGAATGTAGGAACTGGAAATGCTGGTTACCGAAAAGAAATGTTTAGATGTGGAAATGCTTCAGGAGCCCCAAAACAGAGCCTCTGTGTGCTCCATGGTGGAGAAGTTTCTTTCTTCTTTCTGTAACGGTCCAGAAAAGACAGAATATTGTTGATCAAAGCTGCTTCGAATCTTTAACATTATTTTGTCCCATTAAAACAGAACTTCTCCCCACGCAGTGCCAATCCACAAATTTAGTTTCTGCAACCCCTTGCTTCTGCTGGGGAGGGAAGGTCATCATCCTGTTTGAAAGGGTTTGCCACTGATAGTGTTTACAATAAATTCCAGCCTAGAGTGGGGGGGGAAGAGGCATGTTTTGGGGGCAGCCAGGTGGCAGGAAGAGATTCTCTGCCCCCACAGGACTAGTCAGAGGACTTGTGAGAATGGGAGCTGTTCAGCTCTCCTTGGTGGTGTGCTGGGGAGGTGGCAAGACATCCTTACAGGTGACCCTAGCCAGGGAGATTGGAGTGTAGATACGAAACCTTCCAGTGCACCAATGATTCTCATGCCCCAAGACTGATACAGACATAGCAGGGTTTTCAGACCTGCAGGAACCATGGGAGCTGGGACAGTGTGGCCTGTGGGCTGCAGGAACGTGGAACCCTGACCCACGCCAGGATGCAGGGCTGCTCAATAACGACTATGATTCAGCTGGCCAATAGCTCAGTGGAACGGAGACATGGAAGCACATATAACTTGATTTAAGGGATTCTAAAAATATATGATGTTTCTTGTCCACCTGAGTTTAAGAACTGAAACTCTTACTTACTACAGTTGGACATATTAACCTCGGACGTAAAGCCTGAGTGGCAGGTAAGGGCAGTGTCTGTGTGACCGGCACAGGATGCAGATGGCATGTTCTGGCAGCCAGCACCCAGGACTGAAGGGTTGCTTTCCACACTCTGAAATTTTGACACGAGGTTCATTTGGGGAGTCTTTTGTGGATGAATTTCATCAAAGAATAGTCCCAGTGTGAGAACAGTTTTCTTCTGCTAAGTCTTAAGATAGCATTCGATTTAGCAATTGATTGCATGTGGATTTGGCTGAGTGGTAGATTAGGATATGCTTTTTGGAGGTATATCTTTTGAAAAAGATGACTACTTTTCTGAATTCAGGTGGAAGCTGTCTCGATTGACTACTGTATAACTGGCCAGATTAACTAACTCTCCATTTCTTCTGCAAAACATACAAACGTGGCCAGAGCCACTGAGGTCTCAGTTTGTGGGACAGGAGGCTACTCCTTAGTAGGCTCACTCCTTAGTGTGGCGTTTGCTTCTTTCCTAACCTGTTCATTCCATTTTATGGTATCCTGATACCTACATGATTTGAGCAAATATTACTACAACCGGTGATTCACAAGCACACAAAGAAAGGGGATGTGTTTCCAATGAAAACAAGAAAAATGCTTTGGAAAGATTCAGTGAAGAAACGTCGCTTAAAAAGCGTTGTTGAATTACAGCTGATGGTTTTAAGTACAGAATCCAGGATTTTTGAGTCAGGATGCTTTGCACTGTTTTTAAATTCTCGGTTCACTAAGGAAATCCAAATGCTACAACAAAGAGGATGCATTGCATGCGTGGCTCACAAAGAAAGGGCACAATACACCACTCTAACCAGCCAATCTGTATTCAAAGAGAAGGCAGTGGCCAGACAAAGAACTGAGGTACGTCTGTTTCAGTCCCCTGTAGCATGCGTGCTGTGAGCTGTCGTGTGGACGGGCCGCACGAGCGCCCTCCACCGGTCAGCCGGGCGCGGTCGACGGAGGCCCCACCCACGCTTTCGTTTCGGATCTTCTATTTTCACTCCCAATGTGCAGATTTGCGGTGACAAAGTTGGCTGAATGAACATATAGCCGCGGTTAAATCAATACAATTAAACCGTTGTTACGTCTCAAGTACTTTCCCAGGAATGTTTTGTGACTGGGAACCCTAAAAGAGCAACACCCCCACCCCACCCTCTGTTATTGCCTTTCATCTACTTTCGGTAATTTTTCGAAATAGACGCTGATTTGAAGGCAGTGGCTTTCAAAAAAGTACAGCTGCCATTCTTTGGTGCCGCTACTCAGAATGACAATGCGAAAGGAAAACGGCTCTATGAAAAGGTCCGATTTTCCTGCGAATGAAGGAAATTACGTGTGCAACAGAGAGTTAGCTCCCTCCCTTCCCCCAGCCCCTTCAAGGGACTTTTTGCAGGGAGAGAAAAGCACCCAGGAGGGACGTGGCCCACACTGCGGGGGACGGGGCGAGATGGCGGCGGGCTCCTCCCGCCTCTGCGGCAGCGTCGCCGTCAATCGTGCAGGCGCTGCGGCAGAGCGCGCGCCGCCTTCTTGCAGGGGCGCGGGGACCCGCAGCCGGGCTGCTGCCCGGGCTCGCCGCGCCATCTAGTGTCCTCCGGCCCTCATTGCAGGTTGCAGCTGGAAGGTCTGGAAACTGCACTCTAGCTTGTGCACGAGGTGACCTTTAGTCTTCAAAGGCAGATCTCATTTAAAAAGGCAAAAAAAAAAAAAAAAATCAGTGGAGCGTTGATTCCTTTGGCTGTCAGGTTAATAATCTTAAGGCTAGAAACGCCAAGTGCCAATCACGTGAAGTACATAACGATTGCTCAGGCGCCAGCTCTATGTCAGTCATTTTGTGGGTACCAAGGCTGTGAAGATGAGCCCCAGTCTCCACGTGCACGTGACCTAGTCTGGTAGGGGAAATCCTAAAGACATATGCCCAGCTACATTAGGATTTCAGGTTAGCAACGCATAATATTTTAGTGTAAGTGTGTTCCGTATATACTAAAACATGTCACTGGGCATCCTGTCACGATCACTGTCGTTGTTTTTATTAGCTAAATCTGGCAAACTTATGTATAAACAGATGACTGCAGTGCAGGTTTCACCAGGTGGCACATAAATTGCTTGAGGACCTTTGTTCTGGGTGCTGGTTAGGAAGGCTTCTCAGGGGTAGAAGTCACGTATGCCAGTGGCTCACCAGCTAATGCTGCGGGCAGGGTTGTCCTGGTAGAACGGCATGAGCAAAGGCAAGAGGCTTAGGGTCTCACAGTCCAGCAGTTCTGTTCTGCTAGAGCTGGGGGGCCGGTGAGGCAGAGAGAGGGGGGGGGTGAGGTTGCTGCTTCGTGGAAGGCCTTCTACTATCTTCCCAGGGAGCTGGGTTTTATCCTGTGTACAAGGCAGGTGAAAGAAAGGTTTTAAGTAGGAGAGTCACATGACCAAATTTGTGTCTAAGAAGGAGGAATCGGAGAGCAATGTTGAGAATGGATTGGGGGAGCTAAGAAGCCTCAAGACAGAGAGCTCTGGAGGAAATTGTCCAAGGTCAGCGAGCTCAAAAAGTAGCAGAGCTTGGCTGTGAATTGAGGTCTTCTGACTCCAAGTCTAGCATGCCTGTCATAGTCTCCTTCTAATTGCATTATGATTCACGTGTGCAACCATTTTAAAAATCAGGAGTGGCACACCACATTGTGCATGCTTTTCCTTCCTGAAAGATTAGCTCCACCCACATTTGGAAATGTTGAACATTCTTCCTCCGGCTTTTCTCTGCCTTCCTACTCATCTTGCGGCCATCCTCAGTGCCTGCCTCTGAGTATCTCTGCCCCTTTCCCCACTTAGATCGCCCCCTGGAAACCAGACTAACAGGGGCAGTGACAAAGTGAATTATATCCCTCTGAGGTATTTGGCCTTGTTTTCCTTGGGCCACAGCCTGACTTTTTAAAATGCTGTTGGAATGAAGGCAC
This sequence comes from Mirza zaza, assembly GCA_008750895.1. Classification (NCBI taxonomy): domain Eukaryota; kingdom Metazoa; phylum Chordata; class Mammalia; order Primates; family Cheirogaleidae; genus Mirza; species Mirza zaza. The sequence goes on along the minus strand of VSMD01012306.1, from coordinate 58,253 downwards.
CTGCTTTTTTTCCGAGGAGACTCCTATTCCAGGCCCATGCAGATGGCAGGGCAGGGCAGGGCAGGGCATTTTGTGGTTGTCAGGAGTTGCTCGTTTGGACCTGGTTCATTAAAAGCTGGACAGGAGGCCGAGCAGGGCCTGGTAACTCTCTGCCCTACCCTCCATGGAGTGGGGTGGGGGCTTTGGCAGCAGCTTGGTACACAGAGGGCAGCCCTGCAGAGAATGCACAGGTGTTGCTTAACAAGGCTTGTGTATGGGTTAGTGGAGGAAGAAGAGAGGACAAACCTACTGTCTTATGCATGGATCACTGGAATCCTGTTGATACTTTGAGGCCAGAGCCTTATTGAAAAAACTGGATGCATTTAACAGAAGAACATATAGGAAAAAGGTAAATGAGAAGTATAATGTAGTCATGCACCACATAATAACGTTTTGGTCAAGGACAAACTGCATATACTACAGTAGTCCCAGAAGAGTATAATAATAGAGCTGAAAAATTCCTATCGCCTAGTGACCTTGCAGCTGTCACAATGACACGGTGCAACATGTTACTCATGTGTTTGCAGTGATGCTATGGTGCAAACAGACTTACTGTGCTGCCAGTCATATAAAAGTCTAGTACATACAATTATGATAATGATAATAAACGACTATGCTACTGGTTTATGTATTTACCATAGTATGCTTTTTATCAGTATTTTAGAGTATAATCCTTCAACTTATTAAAAAAAAAAGTTTACTGTAAAAACAGCCTCAGGCAGGTCCTTCAGGAGGTATTCCAGAAAAAGGCATTGCTACCACAGGAGATGACAGTCCCATGTGTGTTACTGCCCATGGAGACCTTCCAGTGGGACAAGATATGGAGGCGGAAGACAGTGATATTAATGATCCTGACCCTATATAGGCCTAGGCTAATGTGTGAGTTTGTGTCTTAGTTTTTAACAAAAAGGTTTAAAAAGAAAAAATAAAAAAATTTAAAAATAGAATAAAGCGTATAGAATAAGGATACAAAGAAACTATTTTGTACAGTTGTACAATGTGTTTGTGCTTTAAGCTAAGTGTCATTACAAAAGTCAAAAAGTTAAAAAAAATTCAAAGGTTTATAAAGTAAAAATGTTACAGTAAGCTCAGGTTGACTTATTGAAGAAAGAAAATATTTTTATAATTTATTGTAGCCAAAGTGTATAGTGTCTGTAAAGTCTACAGCAGTGTACAATGTCCTAGGCCTTCACATTCACTCACCACTCACTCACCGACTCAGTGAGTCCTGCAAGGTCTCTTCAAGGTAAGTGCCCTACACAGGTGTACCATTTTTTATCTTTTATACTATTTTTTCTGTACCTTTTCTATGTTTAGATATGTTGAGATGCACAAATACTTACCAATGAGTTTCACTTGCCTACAGTAGACGAGGTACAGGCTTGTAGCCCATGAGGAATGGGCTACACCACGTAGCCTAGGTGAGTGGTAGGCTATGCCATCTAGGTTCGTGTATATACACTCTATGATGTTCACACAGTGAGGAAATTGCCCAATGGCTCATTTCTCAGAACATATTCCTGTCATTAAGTGACACATGATTATACTTGGTAGTAGTTTGCAAACAGGCACAAAACGATGCAGTGGATAAATGTATAAAAAACTACAGACACGCTTAGCTTTATTAGTTATAAGGTGATTTAAAAAGGAGTCCTTTTAAATAACCAACAAGTGTCTACTGAGTACTTACCATGTGAATGTCCTTCAGCACTGTCGGGTCTGCAGTGGCAGCCTGGCCAGAAGACTCACTGAACTGTTAGACACCTGGTTGCTGCCCCAGCTCGGAGTGAACAGAGCCCGAGGCGATGGCACAGGTGCTCTGGCACTGTGTTGGTTCTGAGGCCTGTGAATTGTCAGGGGGCAGGGCACACTCCAGGAGAATGGTGATTATGTGAGACTTACATATTTGTAGCGAGTATAACTATGATGCCACAAACTCATTTTCTTTCATTCAAATTAAACCTGGCTCTGAACCCTCCTCCCTGACCTCCATCTGGAGATGGATTTACTCCAAGGTGTCGCTGGTGCCTTCTTCCCCAACCCCGATACCACCACCACTGTCATTATCACCACTCACAGCAGCAGCAGCAGCAGCAACAGCAGCAGAAGTTGAATAATCCAGGAGGCCCATGAGGTGCCTAGAAAAGAGGCCAGGCCTCTGGTACCCAGTTTCTAAGTTTTCTGTCAATATCTGGATGGTCCATGTCTGCACAGAGCTTGAGGCTTTGTATTCTTTCAAAGTTCTTTGGGGAACTTTGCAAACCTGGGGACCCCTGGTACCAGGTCCATCTCTGGAAGCTCCGTGGAGCACCAAGTGCCTCTGGGCTCCAGCCACCTCCAGCGTGGCTGCACGGAGGGGCCTGAGCCCAGTCCTCACCCAGCCCGTGGGCTGCACTCCTCTTCCTCTTTATCTCCCTCTCCTCTCTCAGCAGCACTTCTTCAGTGAGATCAAGACAGGATCTCAAAAGACAAGATGAAGTATTCCAGCAACTTCAATTTTCTGCAAGGAGGATGGATCGGGGGAAATATAAAGGGCCTCACTAACCTCTTGAAATCTGGGAGGGGAGCATGAGGAAGGAAACTATTGAGAATTCAATGCAAATTAGTATCGCAATAAATCATCCTGCTACAGATTATTAGGCCATTCGTAGCCCATGCAGACAGGCAGCAGAGCATGGTGAGTAAGTGCTTGGAATCTCGGTTCTTGCTCTCCACTGACCTTGCCCCAGTTTCCTGGTAAGCAAACCAAAGGTGGTCACAATAGTACCTGTCCCAGCTGTTCTGGGAGGATCAAATGGGTTAATACATACGCAGCACTTAGCGTAATACTGGGACCAGCGAAGGCAGCAAATGTTAGCTGTTGTTATTGTTATACCTTTAGTTTCACTAATGCGAATACCTGCTCTCCCGCATAGCACACTTTCAAAACGTTACTCTAGCGACAGTATCTGTCCCTTTTCTCAAGGCTGACAATACCTCCCTCTCCACAACCAGTAAGACAGGAAAAGAAGAAAAGAGGGGACGAGGAGGTCATGCCCCATCCTGTGCTAAGCGTGCTGACCAAAGGTGCACTTCTGGCCTTTGCCTGCCCAGGTGGTCCATACTCCCAGGCGAAGAGAATGTTCTAGCTGTGACGATGTTCCTGACAGAATGATTTCAGGGGTCTATGGTAGGGGTGGCGGGATGTGCTCTGTGCAGATGGAGCTGGGCACCATTAGAGGTGTGTGTCTTGCCAGTGGAAAGAGCCCTGGACCGGGCATCTTCTCCCATCCTCTCACCTGGCTTCATCTCTCGACTCTGTAAGCATCATTTCCTCAGGGGTGTCTCCTCTGTGCCCATTCTAAATTAGTTGCCAGCTGTCATTCTCTCTCATAGTTTCTTCCCCTTTACTGTTAGCCTTTATCCAGGTTGCAATGAGGGATATTGTGTGCGTTTATGTGTTCAGTGTCTTCTCCCCCAGTAGATGATACAGCTCTAGAGGGCAGGGGTTAAATGTGTTTTATTGGCCAAGTACAACCACTTAGCTCTAACTTTTTAATCTGTCAAATGAGGATGGTAATGCTGCTTTTGCCTACCTCACTGAGCTGTGAAATTAAAAAAGATAATACATGGGAAACGTGCTTGTAAATCATAGAACATGGCGTGGATTTAGCTCCGCTTAGTGCTGTGTCTATTTGAACGTACAGCACAAGCTGAGGACGTGTGAAATGAGCTCCTAGACAGATTAGCTTTGTGTTAGATGAGATAATAGAGGGAGGTGGTCAGGACAGGATGGACACTGTGAAAGCTCTTATTGCCTAAAGTCAAAGATAGCAACCTCTAAAAATACCATATTCACTTAGTCTACCCCTAGTAGGATTGAAATAGTTAAATAGGAGCCCCTGTGGCTGGAGATGTCTAAACACAAGGGAGAGTGAGTAACCCAGAGCTTTGTGTTCTGCACACTGGGGAAGGGTTTGAAAGTTAGTTCTCAAGCCAGATGTTCCTTTCCTACCAAGAGGCAAGGTGCTCACTATGACATCTTCCCTGCTCCACAGCAGTGAGACTGCAGAGGGAGGGGAGACACTTCCAGGCAAAGGGCTGTGGCTGCCGGCGTTGCACAGAGAGCAAATGGGAAGATCGTGCCTTTCCTTAGGGTCAAACAGTGCACAGGTGTGTCCAGTGTCATCTTTGGAACAGGAGAGATGGAGCCTGAGACATGTAGTTGATGAATACCCTAGTCCCGGGCTGCAACTGCTCTGCTTTTGATAGATGAAGCAGGAAATAAATTATCCAGGGTGGGCGCAGTGGCCCACGCCTGTAATCCTAGCACTCTGGGAGGCCGAAGCGGGAGGATCACTCAAGGTCAGGAGTTCAAAACCAGCCTGAGCAAGAGTGAGACCCCATCTCTATTAAAAAAAAAGAAATTAATTGGCCAGCTAAAAACATATAGGAAAAATTAGCTGAGCGTAGTGGCGCATGCCTGTAGTCCCAGCTACTTGGGAGGCTGAGGCAGCAGGATTGCTTGAGCCCAGGAGTTTGAGGTTGCTGTGAGCTAGGCTGATGCCACTGCACTCTAGCCTGGGCAGCAGAGTGAGACTCTGTCTCAAACAAACAAACAAACAGAAATTATCCATTCCAGTGGCCAGTGAGGGGCAGGAATCACTAGGGTTAGGAACACAGAGACTAAATGGCACTAGACCAGGAGGATAATAGGGAAAAAGATCAGATTAGACCCCCAAAAGACCTATTTTTCTTTGCTAACCCACTCTCGGGTTTTGTCCTATTTCTTAGGGAGGCAGGATAAGGTGTTGACACCCCAACTGCACTGGGTCTTCCACGTTGCTCGATGTGCATGTGATTATGGTCTGACTACTTACTAGGCTGTGCGCAGTCTGTTTGCATGCTTTATGGTGTCCCTGACTCTCCAAGGACACCAGATTTCCTGTGGTTAGAGGAGGACCTAGCTTTTCCCAGACCCCCAGCTCAGGCCTGAGTGAGGTTTCCTTACTACATCTTTACAGAGTTGCAACTGCCTGGAACAGAAGCAAAGGTGAGCAGTGAGTCTCGGATAGGTAACAGCTCAAAGCAAACAGAAACAGGCCCTAGGATGGGCGGCAGGTGGACTGGAAGATAAGATCCATGAACAAAGGCCAAGTTTGAGACTGGGATAAGCAAAGTCACACGTGACAACATAGGGGGAGATAGGCTGGGGGCCACACACGTGGTGAGCATGAGAGGGAGAAGGGGTACAAACCTGTCACACTTTAAAAAAAATTTTAATTTGTTAAATGAATGTTTACTACCAGCTTAATTACTTGATTTTAGGCCCAGAAAGATTGGGGTTAATGTTACTGTCATCTGTTATGAAACGGTGGCCACAGAAAGAGGCTTCTACAGGGCCAGGTACTGCAGGAGCCCACCCCTTGTTCCTTCTGGATTTTCCAGCTGGCATGAGAACCGTGTTGCAGGGGCGGCCAGTGCCGGGCACCGCAGGGCATCAGAGAGCAGCCGGGCTGGCGGGGCCAGGGAGTCCTCTGAAAGCCTGTCATCGATGCCAAGGGAGAAGGCCAGGGCCACTCTGGCATGGAGTGCTGTGGGGGAGACCGGGCCTGCACCCTGTGCTTGGGGGCCACACGGGAAAAGGAAGCAGCCCAGGGAGGCCCTGGAGCAGGGCACACAAGCGGAGAAGCCGAGGGCGAGGAAGGGGAAAGCGTCTCCCTCCGCTGCCATGAGCCCGGGGCTGCAGGAGCAGGTATCGCTGTCACTCAGGGAACAGTCACAGCTCCACCCACCCTTGGAGATCCCAGGAGGAAAGCGCTCACCCTCTCCTGACATGCGACACGCTAGCTGTGGAGGTGAGTAGCGGAAGAGTCCCATGAAAGTCGACAGGGCATTAACGCGGATCCTTAAAAACCTGAGTGCAGCCTGCGAGTCAGCGGCGTGGGAGGCGGAGGCGTGTGTTCTGCGGAGCAGCCGTGGGGCCTGCAGAGGAGACAGGGGAGCTTTGTGCACCCTGGGCAGCGGGCGGCTGCGACGCCTCGTCCCTCAGGCCGGCCCCAGGTCCCCAGCAACATGCAGGGGCTGCTCTGCACTCTCCTCCTCACCGGCCTGGCGCAGGTAAGTTCTCCCCCCTCACCCGCTGCCTCCCGGAGACCACAGCCATGCTTAGTTCTTCGGGCCAGAAATTTTAAAAAATGAAGATGGGGAAAGAGGGAGGATAAATTACTTGGGGAAACACTTCCTAAGAAATAGAAAGCCATTTTCCTCTCAAAATAAAGACCTGCTTCAGTTCATTAGCTTCATGGAAGGAACGTAGAACATTTCCCCCTTTCAGCCATTGGCGCTGAAGCCTGCTTTTGCGGTGTTTGGGCCGCCCCACACTTTGCTATGTGTTTTTGCAGCGGAGTCCGAGGCACGGCACCTCCTTGGGACGCGCCCTGCTGCCGGCGCGGGGCAGGACACAGCGTCTCTTCATGCCGGGTCCAGGCTGGGGCTCAACTTTCCATGGTTATTTGCAAAATGCGCAGAGCCCCTGGAAAAACGGACTTGGACAACGACCTTTTCTTCAGTTAAGCCTGTCCTTATTTGAAAGGAGCACTTCGGGACACACATTTATGTTTTTAAAACATTCTACGATTTTGTCTTTTCTCAATCCATGTGTTTCTCACTTCATGAAAGGGAATCAGGCCATGGACGCTTTGAAATATTTCAAGCCACAGACCAAAGGGAAGTTTAATTTAATACGAGCAATTCATTGCCTTAGTAGTTTTAAATAAGAAGATTAAAACAGGATGACTTATTTTATTGATTTATGTACACAGTGGAGGGTATTGTTGGCACAAGGGGGCGCAGCTTTCGAAATCTTCTGGTGACTTAGAAAACGTGGACACGTCTGTGAGTTAATAGTTGCTTAGGCATTTTAGAAAACAAGGGATTGGAAATTGTTATACTATATATAAACAGGTATCTACATATATCTATATCTAAATGTATATATAAATATACTACATATAAACAGATTTATGACTTCAAAAGGATCATGACAAGAAAGTCAGTGGTCCAGGTCATTTCTGCTGTCAGGAGGAGGGGCAGGTCTCCCCTGCAGACGCGATCTGGCCAGCTATTAATATCCTATTCCACTCATCTTGAGAAATGGCCTGTCACTGTGGATCGAGATGTTCCTAAGCAGCAAGCATTCCAGTATAGAGACATGTGTTTAAAATAAACACAAAAATGTGTTAGATACAGAAAGTATTATTTTGTGCTTACCTTTGCTTTTATGAGTTGTTGAAGGGCTGATAATGCCTACTATTTATCGAACATCTGCCATGTGCCAAGCACTGTGCTAGACACTTTAGTCATGATCTCAGTTTTTTTTTTTTTTTTTTTTTTTGAGACAGAGTCTCACTTTATTGCCCAGGCTAGAGTGAGTGCCGTGGCGTCAGCCTAGCTCACAGCAACCTCAAACTCCTGGGCTCAAGCAATCCTGCTGCCTCAGCCTCCCAAGTAGCTGGGACTACAGGCATGTGCCACCATGCCCGGCTAATTTTTTGTATATATATTAGTTGGCCAATTAATTTCTTTCTATTTATAGTAGAGATGGGGTCTCGCTCTTGCTCAGGCTGGTCTCGAACTCCTGAGCTCAAAGGATCCGCCCACCTCGGCCTCCCAGAGAGCTAGGATTACAGGCTTGAGCCACCGCGCCCGGCCATGATCTCAGTTTTTAAAGCAACCTTACGAGGTGAATATCCCATTTTATAGAGGAGATTGAGGCTCAAAGATCAAATCTAAGACCACAGAGCTATCCTAAAGCTCAGACCTGTTGTCAAAATGCCTATTCTTTCTATTGTCATTCTAATGACTCTTGAGAGTTCGCTTTTGAAAACAATCAAAATATTTCTGAAGATAAAAATATATAATTTTTTATATTTATCCACATATTTGCTATTTCCAGGACTTTTCATTTCTTCCTATATTTCTGAGATATTATTTATTGTAATTTTCCTTCAGACTAAAGATCTTCCTTTAGTATTTCTTGTGAGGCCAGTCTGCTAGCAATAATTTCTCTCAGTTTTTGTTTATCTGGAAAAGTCTTTTATTTCACTTTCATTTTTGAAAGATGGTCTCATTGGATATAGAATTCTAAGTTGGCAGGGTTTTTTTCCTTTCAACATTATCTGTTGGCATTACCTTCTGCTCCACTTCTTTCTCTTCTTTTTATGAGAAGTCAGATCTCATTTTTATTGTTCGTCTCCTGTATGTAATGTTTTCCTTTTCTCAGCCTACTGCCATAATTTTCTCTTTATCCTTGGATTTCAACAGTGTTACCTTTCGACCTCAGAGATGATCTGGAAATGCTTCAAGACTGGAAGGATAAATGGGCTTCCCCGGGTGGCTGGTATTGGGAGTGGCATTTCATTAGGGAGCAAAATGAGAAAAAACCAGGAGAAAAGGAACACGGGGAGTCTGGTAAATAGTAAGGCAGGAGGGAGAGCATGCTGAGAGCTAAGGCTCGACAGGTGGGCATGGACCAGAGCAGGGAGAATTTGGGCATCATGCTTAGAATTTGGGCTGCACACTGCAGACAGAGGGGAACCACCGATGGGCTTTGAGGAGAGGAGTGCAACCAAATAGTTCTTTAAAGAGATCCCTCCAGGAGCAAAGTAGTAGATGTACTTGAGAAGTCGTTCTTGAGGCTGGAAAGCCAGTCAGGAACTTGTGGCAACAGTACTTAGTAGCAGTGAAATGGGGAAGAGTATCTAGTTCTAGGGAGATGAGGACAACAGAATAAGTGGGAAAAGCCACCAAACAACAGTGGGATGGATGACTTTTAGCTTCCTGACTTGACACTTTGGGGGTGAAAGATGATGAGTTTTGGGCCTGGGTTTTTCCTGTAGGACATTTAGGTAGTGGTGTCCAGTAGGCCGTCAGCTCATGGGTCTAGAGCTCAATGGAGAAGTCCAGGCTGGAAATTTAGTTCAGAAACTTCCATAGGATGGAAACTGAAGGCAAAGGGGTAGATAAGATTGCCAAGAGGCAGGGTGTAGAGTGAGAAGAGCAACACAGTAAGGTTACAAAGCACCAGTAAGCCTAAATGTAAGTCAAATTCAGGGAAACAGGAGCCTATGAAGGAGGCTGGGAAAGTGTGCTGGGAGGAAGGGGAGGGCCAGGTGCAAGAAAGTCAGGGAAAGGAGAGTCGGATGCCTTACAGATGGGGGGCAAGGGGACTAAAGAGATTCCATGAACATGAGACAAGCTGAGAGGAGACATGCCTGTGAATCTGGCATGTGAATTGCTGGTGGCCATGGCTGAACCTGTGCAAAACTGAGAAGCAGGCAAAACATTTCTTTTAGTTTAAAACATTTTTTAGAATTCTAGCCTCACTATTTCCACTCCCTTCTCCACTTTTGCTCCTTCTCCAGAAGCCTGGTGCTGTCCTATCCTCCCCGTCAAAATTTATTTTCACACTGTGCATTCGGCTTTTAACTAACAGCCAGAGATGTTGCTCTTTCCTGGGGCATACATGTGTTACCAGTGATAAGAAAAAGGGCTGAGAATTTCATGGTAGGATTTTATACTGATACTTCTCAATGAAGAGTTTTTGAGTTGGAGAGAGGCTTAGATCTCTGATTCATTCCAACTGCTCTCAGGTCCATCAAATAAACATTGAGAGTTAATTACATAAACTAGTCCCAGGCACTGTGCTAGGTGCCAGTGGTACATCCACAAATGAGCCGCAAACTCCTGAGGTTGGGTGGCTTTATGGCTGGTGGAGGAAACAGGTACTTTCTCGGATGATTTCAGTTCAAAGACTTGTCCAAGGCAGGGAGGTTAGAGAAAGCTTCCTGGAAAAGGTAATGCCTGAACAGAACCATGAAGGATAACTGGGTGAAGGAGTAGAGCTTGGGGAAGAATGTTCCAGGCAAGAGGAACAGCATCATATACGGAGGAAATGGCAGGCGATTTAATTTTCTGGAATATAAAGAATATGAGGACTGCAAGAGATGGGGAGGGCCCAGATGCTGTGCCTCGGAGCTTTCATCTTTCCTGCAAATTAGTGACTCTCAGGTGTGAAGCATGAAGGTGAGGAAGAGACCCAGAATGGTTTTCAGCTTCCTGGCTCGGGGACCTGAGTGGATGGTGACACCATTCACTAAAACGGGAACTGTTAGCTGAGGAACAAGTTGGTGGGGTGGCAGCGAGGTACTTGCAGAAGTGGATGTATCCAGTAGCAAATAATGAGTTGTTAATAAGTTTAAGGGGAGAGGTCTAGGCTGGAGACAGAGGCAGAGAATCAGTGATTTGGGCAATGTCAAAGTTGGGTGCAGTGGGAGCCAGGAATGGTCAAGGACGGAGGGTGAGGGCTGAGAGCTAAGGCTCTGGAACCTGCCTGCCTGATTTAAATCTCTCATCTACCACTTACTTGATAACCTTGGACAGGTTAAATAATCTAAGCCTCAGGGTCCTCATTTATAAAATGGGTCATATAGCTTCCTACTGCTACTATGACAACTCACCACAAGTTTAGTAGCTTAAAACAACACAAATTTTTTATGTACAGTTCTGGATATCTGAAGTCCAAAAACAGGTCTTAAAGGGCCTGTCGGCAGTACTGCATTCCCTCTGGAGGCGGCAGAACAGCACCTGTTCTTTGCATTTCCAGCCTTTAACGGCTGTCTGCCTTCCTTGGATCACGGCCCCCTTTCAGCCATGGCATTGCTCCGCCTCTGCTTCTGTCCTCACAGCCCCTTCTCCCTTACACCTGCTTCCCCCAGGTGGATCCAATGTACTTGTGATTACACTGGGCCCACCTGGATAGCCCAGGACGCCAACCCCAAGATCCTTAACTTGGTCACATCTGCATTATCTCTTCGTTATGTAAGGTAACATACTAATAGATTCCAGGGATTAGGACATGGACATCTTTGAGGGTACCACTATTCTCCCTATCACATGGGATAATAACTACTGCATATTATGGCTATGAAGGTTATGTGAGATAACTATGTAATAGTACCTGGCACATAGGAAGCACCGTGTTCTTATAAATAAATAAATAAATAAATATTTGTTGCAGCCAGCAAGACAGACATTAGGCAAAGACCTTGCTCTCAAGCAGCTCGCATTCTTGATGCAGGAATCAGAAAAGAAGCAACTAAAATACATAGGTAGTAAGGCAGGTGCTGAGGTGTACAGGGAAAGGGTTGGGGTAGAGAGCTCTTGTATAAAGGGGGGCCAAAGAGGGCCTCGCTGAGGAACTTGAGCACAGACCTAAAGACAATGAAAGAGTGACCCATGGAGATGTCTGTGGCTGGGCAGAGCTGGCTTGTGGCTGGAGTGAAGGGAGCAGGGGGTGAGTGGTTGCGAGCAAAGGGAGATGGGAATATGGGGATTAGATGATTCAGGGCCTTGGAGGTAGTTTGGATTTTATATTGAAATGGGCAAAGAGTGATATGAACTGATACATTTTAAAAGAATCATTCTGGATGCTGGACAAAGCAGGGAGCAAGGAGGCCACTGTACTCATCCAAGTGCAACACAATGGTGGCCTGGATCACGATGGCAGCAGAGGGGGTGCTAAGAAATGAGCAGGGTGGGTGTATTTAAAAGGTGTCAGGATTTAGTGATGGGATTGGATGTAAAATGTGAAATAGAAGAGCCAAGAATGATCTGACTCCAATGTATTTTGGAACTGTGAAATTGGCCTTTGCTCAAATAGGGAAGTGCATGGAAGAGTAGATTGGGTGGGTGGGGGGTGGGGATGGGAATTTGTTTTTGGTTGTGTTAAATTTGCTTTCCTAGGTAGCAACTCAGTGGATATGTTAAGTAGGCAGTTTGAGTCTGAGTCCAGAAGGAGGTCTGGGCAGGAGACATGAGATGTAGTGAAGGGAAGGTACTTTAGAAGTCTTAGCCATGGGGGCTCCAATGTTTAGAGATTAGGAGGATGAGAACAAACCAGAAAAGGAGACTGAGAAGGAGTAGTGAGAAAGCAGAAATAATAATGAAGTCTTGGAAACCGAGTGAAAAATAGTTTAGAGACAGTGATCATGTCAAATGCTCATAAGTATTATTATTATTACTACAAACTCACCACAGTGTATTCTACCTGTTTGGAGGAAATCTTTTTTTTTTTTTTTTTTTTTTTTTTGAGACAGAGTCTTGCTCTGTTGCCTGGGTTAGAGTGCCATGGCATCAGCCTAGCTCACAGCAACCTTAAACTCCTGGGCTCAAGCGATTCTCCTGCCTCAGCCTACCGAGTGGCTGGGACTACAGGCATGCGCCACCATGCCCGGATAATTTTTTTATTTTCAGTAGAGACGGGGTCTCGCTCTTGCTCAGGCTGGTCTCCAACTCCTGAGCTCAAGGAATCCTCCCGCCTCGGCCTCCCAGAGTGCTAGGATTATAGGCATGAGCCACCTCACCCAGCCTGGGGGAAATCTTTTATTCCTATAATACCTCTGAAATTAGTTTGAGGAACCATTTCTAACACCACCTTTATTATCAAATGAAGTTCTGCTGCAGGGCACAGGGCACTGGGTCCTTAGACGCGACACCTGAAGGAAGGCCCGGAGAAGCATCGGAAGTGCAGCAGCGTAAACAGTTTTGTCACTGGCCTTGCAAATGTCCTTATCAGAAACCCAGTTGTCCTCCTGGAGTGAGCTTCGTGAGGGACGGCTGTGGATGCTGTAAAATCTGTGCCAAGCAACCAGGGGATGTCTGCAATGAAGCTGACCTCTGTGACCCACACAAAGGGCTGTACTGTGACTACTCAGCAGACAGTCCTAGGTATGAGACTGGAGTGTGTGCATGTAAGTGTCTCCTCTGGACCTGTTGGAAAAGGCTGAGTCTAGACAGAATTTTTTCCCCTCAGCAATTGTTAACTTGGAGTGTTCAGCTTACTTTGGTTAAATATGAGGTGGGCTTAGTTTCACACAGTCCATTGTGTTGGACACCATGTGAAATTAGCAGATGCTTACACACATTCAGAAACCTGTTGTTTTCATTGCATTGAGGTGATCTTGCAGTTCTTCTCAGTAATTGCTTTTAATGATAGAAAATAGGAGAACTTGTGTAAACAGAGTCTGATGTCTAAAAGTGCCACAAAATGACAGCTTTTGTTAATACTGTCAAAAACAATCTGAATTCAGCCATTTCTGTAACTGAAAAATAATCCTGCTTAAAAATATAAGGCTGTATGACTAGTATTCAGACATACTACTTTACTTTAACCTTACCCTCCCAACTAACGATCAAGTTGCTGTGCTTTTTACTGCAGCAGATTTGTAACAGAGAAGGTGAGGTCACCCCAAACCACAGCCTGACCCTCAGCTTTATAGTTCTAAACTCTAGAGATGGACTCAAACCATCTAAGCCTACAACACACTGACACTCAGTCAGGATGCCAAATTGTTTAGGATAAAAAACAAAACTTCTAAGGGAAGAGAAATACTCTTGTCACCTGGGCAGTTTAGTCTCTCTGCAGAAAAGTCTTAAATGGGAAGGCAAATTCCTACCAGAAGTTTGAGCATGGGATGAAGGAAAGATAGGCTCTAGCTTCAGAGTCAGACTTAATGTGTAGAGACATTCAAGTTTGATAACTTGATCCCCTGTCAGCATTATATCGTATTGGGAAAGAATGTGAGATCTGAGTTCAAATCCTGGTTGCTCCTCTGAGAAACCTTGATCAAGTTGTTTAATCTCTCTGTGCCTCAGTTACATCATATGTTTGTCCTGGGTTATAGAGTTGCTGGAAGGGTCAAATAAAATAATGACATAAAACCTAAAACACCCAGCACAATATGCAGTAGGCTTTCAAAAATGATTTTTATTTGTGGGAATTCTATGGGGAAAGCATGACTCTGGCTTTCAGGACACCCCTGTCTCTCAAACTGGGCAGATTATTTCATTAACCTCACACACACTTAGCATTCACTATGGAGCTGGGCACTGTGGCCAGCAACTGGGGATACAACAGGGAAAAAAAAGATACAGAGTCTGTGTCTGCCCTTACAGAATCAAAGTTTATTATGTCAGAGCTCTCCACAAGTAATTGCACACAAAATGTGACGAGACTTTTAAGAGAGCACAGCCATGAGGATGGGGAATGGGGATAATCTATATCTGGAGTCACAAACTATGGCCTGGGTGTCCAATTTGGCCCACAGCCTATTTTTGTAAATAACATTTTATTAGAACATGGCTCATTCATTTACATGGAGTCTGGCTGCTTTCCAACGGCAGGGTCAATTTCAATAGACTCTGTGGCCTGCAAAAGCTAAAATATTTACTACTTGGCCCGCAAAAGCTAAAATATTTACTACTTGGCCCTTTACAGAAAATTTACCAATCCCTGACCTAGAACATTTAAAAAATTTTTTGGTCCCCTGAGGACCCCTTTATAATCTTAGAAATTCACAAGGACCCAAGAGCTTTTACATGGGTTTTATCTATGGATATTTAATAATGAATTAGAAATTTAAAAATATTTATTAATTCATTTAAAAATAAACCCATTGCAAATATTTTTTATAAAAAAACTTATTTCCCAAAACAAAAAAGTTTAGTGAAAAGAGTTTCATTGTTTTACATTTTTGCAAATCTCTCTAGTGCTCAGTAGAGGATAGCTAGATTCACACATCTGCTTCTGCTTTCAATCTATTGCTGTTTTTCTGGTTGAAATATATGAAGAAAATGTGGCTTCACACAGATATTGTGTGTGTAATTGGAAAGGGAATATTTTAACAGGATTTTCAGATAATTGTGAATATACTTTTTTTGATATTATATTAAAACTTGACAAGTAGTAGTTTTTTAAAATTACCTGCATCGTGCAATCTGAAACCACATCAATAAACTTTGAACTCTGTGACATTGAGAATACATTGGTCTACCCAAGACTCACTTGGAATGAGTCTTTTACTCATGCATAATTTTGTCATTCTATGCTTTATTTGGAAAATATCAGTTCACTGTGTTTTAGATGTTCAAAATGTTGATATACTTAATTATGAAATATTTTAAAAAATCACATGAATTAATATCACTCGCATCAGAAAAGTCTACATATTGAGTAGCTATAAAGATTGGGTAGATACAAGTTTTCCAAAATTCTAATTTTTGCTTGAAGGCGCAAATTCTATCATTGGCAACAAAAATTGTCAGTTTTCTCTGAAGTGACAAGTTTACTTTGTTTTCAAGAAAATGTTTCCAAAATACCTAAGTTTGAATAACCATAGTTTATCGTCAGTCATTTAAGTAAAATTCTCAATAAAAAAATTGCTAGTTCAGCTCACAATTTGAACAATGGCATACATAGTTCCTTAAGTTTAAGATAGCTATTGTACTTTGGTACATAGACTTTTCCATATATACTTTCTATTTTGTCATACAGAATATTAAAAAGACATATTTGATACTTAAGATTTAATAAAATTAATAAGTTTTACTGTGCTATCAAGGACATTTTTAGGCAAAATTAGCCTTTTTTTCTTTTAAGGACATGGCAAGGAAAAATACAATGACTATCTCTACAGTTTGATTTATGCTAAGGCACCAGCAGTTTTAGCTGCCTTTACTTTTGTACTACAGTGCAAATATCAACACAGTAAAATATCAGCTACAATGGTATTTTGAAGAGTTCTGACCTTGCAGATCTCCCAAAGGCTTCTCAGGTACTACCAAGGGGTTAGTGGACCACACTTGGAGAAGGGCTGATCCCAAAGGTCAAGAATACTCCTTAAAAGAAATGAAAGTCTCCTCCAATTCTCTTAACAGAAAAATCAGTTACTTTGCAGTACTATAGTTAAATAAATTATGAATAAATAAATAAAAATTCAGACATTCACTTATCCTGTCTTCCTAAGAATGTATCCTAGCCTATTATTGGATGTCTAGGGAAAACTGTCTCACGAGGCATCAACCCATCTCTCAGATTTATAATCGACTGCTATAGTTATGGTGACTTTTAAATTTTGTTCTAGAACAGGGCCTTTACTTGGTCTTAATTTTGTAAATGACCATTTGAAGTTTTTAGCCTACAATTAAAGAAAATGCCTCATTTTAACCTTTCTACAGATGTTTTGTGATGGAGGTTCCAAATGGGGTCCAAGAAGTTGAGAACTATATTCATAAAGGAGATAGCTATTTCTTCTAAGGTATATAATTGGAGGTCTAGACTATTACAAGTTATGGCTTCTTTGGCAATTTTGCTCTTTTTCTCTTTTCAGACCTTGTAGCTGTTGGATGTGAGTTCAATAGGGTACATTATCATAATGGCCAAGTGTTTCAGCCCAATCCCCTATTCAGCTGCCTCTGTGTGAGTGGGGCCATTGGCTGCACACCTCTGTTCATACCAAAGCTGGCTGACAGGCACTGCTCTGGAGCTAAAGGGGGAAAGAAGTCTGATCAGTCTAACTGTGGCCTGGAACCATTACGACGGCAGCTTTCAACAAGCTACAAAACAATGCCAGGTACTCATAAGCAGAGCTATTTTTCATGTATGACTTTGGTGGTTTTCTTTCATGTTCCTTTAACGTACCATAGGTACTAAGTACTTATTGATTGGTAGTCAGAGTGAAATTTAATTTGGGTGTAGCATCTTATTCAGTCTTTGCCTTAAGCAGGCGTAAGTACCTGAAAAGGAAACTTTATAATGTTTAGATTTTTCTGGTAAAATATTTTAAAATATTTTCAAAAGATTTACTAGGTCAGGAAACCCTTCTAAAATCTTATACTTCTGCTTATTCTCAACCTCTTCTCAGGGAAATTGACCAAATATTGTTTATAGGTACCCTAGAGAAACTTTTATTTGTATTTGTTCTGTTATGGGCAAGAAGCTTGACCATTTAGTTCCCAAAATTTTCAAAGGCAACTTTCCTATATAGTACGAGCAGAAATGGAAGTCACCTGATGAAAAATATTTAAGGACTGACACATGTTTTAAAATTGTAAATATTATTTCTAAAAATCGAAAACTGATATAAAGTCCCCTTATTCACTCTGAAATTGAAGCTCAACAATTACTAATCTCCTCTCTCTGAACACACACACACACACACACACACACACACACACACACACACACACACACAGAGGCACTTTTAAGTTAAGTTACCCACATATGTATGTAGCAAGAAAAATCAAATGCAAATCAAATGCAATTCTTTATTAATACTCTTTAAGCACCTGGCCATTTGCTGCTAGCTTAAATATATTCATAAACCTTGTATTCTCTTCTGCTTTAAATTAGCAACTTATTTAAGTACCAGGGTATTTTGGAGACAGGAGTTTCAAAAATACCAGCAAATGAAACACAGAAAAGGAAGGTCTCAAAAGGGGTAATATTGATGTCTGGTTCTTGCTTACATTTCTGTGTTCTCATCTAGAAAACAAGAATGCCTTTTTATTGAAGTTTAGAGCTTAGTGAAAGGTGCCATGGAAATACAGAATATTTGTATAAGTTCACTTTTATTATGTGGATATTTAATAAAAGCAACTATAATCAGAGAAATGAGTTTTCGATATTTAAAAACTAACTATGAAAAGAACACCCTTAAGGACTCTGTATCAGTTAATTAGAAAAAAATTTACCAACTCGTGAATTTGTATTTACCATACACAGTTATTTAGCTGACAGCATGACACTACTAATGCTCTAAAACCTCTGAAATTATAAGCCAAATTGTTCTCTTGTCAACATGTACCAAACAGTTGGCTTTCTGCATTGGATCTTAGTGACTCAATATGGGGCTCTTAGAACCCATGCATGAACTTTGCTGGAGAGACTACCTTAGAGCAGTTTTTCATAAGTAAAGCTCTTTGGATCAAGTTTAAGTTGGTTTCATTTGTGGAGTTAGACCACTTTCAGTGGATTTGCTTGAAGCCTGGTTGAGGAAGGCCTACTAAGGTCAGCCTTAGTAGTTAGCGCTTTGCTACATAAAATCAGAA
Organism: Mirza zaza; assembly: GCA_008750895.1. Lineage (NCBI taxonomy): Eukaryota > Metazoa > Chordata > Mammalia > Primates > Cheirogaleidae > Mirza > Mirza zaza. The sequence continues at coordinate 40,286 of VSMD01012306.1, read as the reverse complement.
AAATCTCTCAAAGTACTCTCTGGTATTTGAGATTTAGGCCTAGATATGTTTCAAAGGAAGTCTATGTTCAGTCTAATGTCTCTCCTCTGCTTAACTGTGAAACTGTATTTATGACTCACACAGGAATTTGGCTTTAAAAATTAACCATGACAAAAAAACATACACTTTAAGATATGTTTGTGATAATAACTTACATGGTCTATGGTTGGAATCTAGCTTTTTTTTTTTTTGAGACAGAGTCCTGCTCTTTTGCCCTGGCTAGAGTGCTGTGGCATCAGCCTAGCTCATGGCAACCTCAAACTCCTGGGCTCAAGCAATCCTTTTACCTCAGCCTCCTGAGTAGCTGGGACCACAGGCATGTGCCACCATGCCCAGCTAATTTTTTCTACATATTTTTAGCTGTCTGGCTAATTTCTTTCTATTTTTAGTAGAGATGGGGTCTTGCTCTTGCTCAGGCTGATCTCTAACTCCTGATCTTGAGCAATCCTCCTGCCTCAGCCTCCCAGAGTGCTAGGATTACAGGCGTGAGCCACTGTGCCCAGACGGAATCTAGCTTTTGCTGGATCAGTATGAAGCATGCAATGACATAATGCCCTCATGCTTTTCTCAATGCTCACCAAACACTAAGCTTTTTTGCTTAAAAAATCTCCAGTTTTCTTGCTTTTTAATGACTGTTTAATTCCTGAACTGCAGCTCATAGTTTAAGAAGTGGGGTTACTGTTGATATGGTAATCTATCCTACCTTTCTTTATTGCAGATGTGTGCCAGGCTTCTAATCTGTTTCCTGCCTTGAGGTCTTTAAACTTGTCTACCTTCCAGGTATCTTCATGTTTCTGCTGCTTCTCTCTCAGTTCTATGTGCAGTCCCAAGCTCCTCCTGTAATAACACTGAAAGCAGTATCATACTATCATTCAAAGATAGCACATACTTCAAAGTGACTATTTCCTATGAAGAGTTTTTTCTGGGTCTTTTTAGAGTTTTAAATTGATTTTCTGAAGGAATATAGCCAGAATTTTCCTATGCAGACTCAAATCACAAACTTACTCTTAAGGCATCCATTTAAAAATGCACATTAACCTTAAGGAAATGCCTTGAGACAATAAACCACTATGTAGTTTGCTTAAAATGAACCAAGGGGCTTGATTCATTCATAACAAGCAGCCCCCCAATGAATTTATATGGAGATGGAAAAAATTTATACCCTCTTATAATCTATTTACCGTCTTCCTCTCCTGTTTCTCTGAAGCAGCAGACAGTGGAGGGGCTCTATCTATCCACCCACTCACCTACCTATCCACAGATCCATTCATCCATTTATCCCCTTTGTCTTTCTGTAAGTGATCTGAAATGGGTAGCCACTTGGAGACCACTGCGGGCCAATAACAGGAAATGTGAAAAGTAAGCTGAATGAATAACACATTTGCAATGACTTAGTATATAATGATTATTTAGTTCAGTGTAATATTACTTGAGCTTATAAGAGATTTTCTAAAAGACTAGATTAAAACACATCTAGGAAGAATGGTCTCATTGACATATAATTCTCAAGTCTTTTTGTATTTTAGATTTTAACATATGATGAAATTTAACAATAAGATCACACTATTTTGGTTGAATTCCCTAATCCTACTAATGTTTATCTCAATGTCTGCTGGAAATGAGGCAAGAACCAGGGAAAAGACAGATATTAACTAGAACATAGCTTAGGTTTAGTATTCAGAGGATAGGCTAAGAAGAAAGATGCAAATGGGTAAGTCAACTCAGTTTTTCAAAGATAATGTATTTTTATTCCTCTTAAGAAATTGGACCATAATACTTGGTTATATGAGGAGTGGGCAAAGGGATATAGAATAAATTAGACCATAAGCTTCTTTTATTCTGAGTTACATTATGTTAAAATAAAAATCAGATCTCTTTAATATTAGCTTAAAAATAATTAAAAATTATCTATCATACAAGTACATGTATGTGTATAAATATGTACTTTCCCCTTATTTTAGCTTATAGAAACCTCCCACTTATTTGGAAAAGAAAATGTCTTGTGCAAGCAACAAAGTGGACTCCCTGTTCCAGAACATGTGGGATGGGAATATCTAATAGGGTAACAAATGAGAACAGTAACTGTGAAATGAGAAAAGAGAAAAGACTGTGTTATATTCAGCCTTGCGACAGGAATACATCAAAAACAGTAAAGGTAAAGTCTAGATTTAACTTAATTATAATTCAATCTTAAGAGATTCCTTAAAAGTATTAATATGTTTGTGTTTTGAAGAGAGGGATGGTGTTCGGTTCTAAGAAACATAAAACTACCTCATTATAACTCTTAGTCAGACTATCTCAGAGGAAAACAGATATTAATCTAACTGTACTTTGTGGGGAAAATTTTACCAAGCAGAGAGGTAATGTTAACCTGTTGATTCTAGACACTAACAACTGAATAATGTGGGTCTTGATCAGCCTGATTTGTTGTGGTAACCCTCTATGTATATTGTTAAGAGTAGATCCTTTTTAGATTCTAACTTATTTTTTCTATATTAATTGTGTGTGGTGAAATTAAAGCAACGAATAAAAGATTTTGGTTGCTATATCACAGTTATGAAAATAGATACTATGAAGATCAGAGAAGTTCTGATCTCAGTTATCTATCACCAACTTGAAAGGAGACCACACCATTTCTCTTTTTTTTTTTTTCTTAAGAACAGGAGAGTCTGAGACTTAGACCACACCATTTCTAAATGCTCTGTGCTTAGATAGTACACTAGCTAAAGAACTATGATAAAATAAATTTACTCTAAGATTGCTTGGTAAAACTAGAGCTGGTCTTACTTCCTTCTTTTATTTTTTGAGACAGAGTCTCACTTTGTTGCCCAGGCGAGAGTGAGTGCCGTGGCATCAGCCTAGCTCACAGCAACCTCAATCTCCTGGGCTCAAGTGATCCTACTCCCTTAGCCTCCTGAGTAGCTGGGACTACAGATGTGCGCCACCATGCTCGGCTAATTTTTTGTATATATATTTTTAGTTGGTTGATTAATTTCTTTCTATTTTTGGTAGAGATGGGGTCTCGCTCAGGCTGGTTTTGAACTCCTGACCTCCTCGATCCACCTGCCTCGGTCTCCCAGAGTGCTAGGATTATAGGTGTGAGCCACCACACCTGGCCTGGTCTTACTTCTTGAACTAGGCAAGACGTCTATCTCTAGAGTAATTTTTTGAAATGCTACAAAATCCATCTCATCCCTGAATTATTCCCTATCATATTAGCAAATTGACAACTCAATTTTAGAAGGATTAAGATATTTATTCATCTAGTCCTCCCACCCAAAGTGTCTAAGCTGTGTTAGGGAATTTGCTAAGTCTTAGGTAAATAAACATTTAATAAGATAGGGCCCCTGATAGTAAACAAAAGAGAAATTTCTATTTATTATGGAATTGAGGAAAAGATGCAAACACCACTGTGGAGTGGATCCTGTAATACGATGATTAGTAAAGACAGACCTCTGGTAAGAGGGTATCTGAAAGGGCAGAGAAGAGAGGGTGCTGGAAGTAACTATATAGAAATACATACTATTATTATTGCCCCAGAAATAATTAATCTGTATGTTTGTGCAATAAAATGTTCTATATCATTTTTGGAAACTACTGTAATCCAATTTATGTATCTTTTCAGATCCCCAAAGGAAAAACATGCCAACCTACCTTCCAACTTTCCAAAGCTGAAAAGTTTATCTTTTCTGGATGCTCAAGTACTCAGAGTTACAAACCCACTTTCTGTGGAATATGCTTGGATAAGAGATGCTGCATTCCTAATAAGTCTAAAATGATTGACATTCAATTTGATTGCCCAAATGAAGGGTCATTCACATGGAAGATGCTGTGGATTATATCTTGCGTATGTCAGAGAAACTGCAGAGAACCTGGAGATATGTTTTCTGAGCTCAAGATTCTATAAAACCAAGCACATGGGGGAAAAGTCAATCATCACATAATAAAAACATTAGAGTGGTTATAAAAGGGTGGCAAATCTACTGGTTTTAAAAAAATAAGAATGCTTATCTATTCTCAGATCATCGAATTTAAGGCATTAGGAGCTTTTCAAAAAGCTCTTTTTCAAATTATATATATATATATGATTATAGCCATTTACTACAAAATTTGGAAGGAGACATTAAGCTTAGTAATGTTCTGTTCACTTGCATAAATAGTTACATGCAAAATAACAACAAGCAGCACTGTTTAAAAGTATGGACATTTATTATAAAATCAATTTTTTTGATAAGAAAGCAATTATTTAAAAAATAATTTAATACAAATACATGTTAAATGTATAAATTGTGATTCTTCTGAGTGCAAACAAGTTGTTACCTCTTTAACAGTTGTAATAAAAGCTATCCTGGAAAAGTTAGTGGATATCACATGGAAATATTTATATTGTGTTCTCCTACTCTCAATACCCACTTTAAAGAATAAGAATTTAAACAATATCAAAATATAAATTATAAATAAATATAAAAATATATCTGTATAAGATTTTTCTTGAAAACAGGATTATCAGTGTATATATATGCTTAAATATTAGGCTATAAATAAAGCAAAATATTGAAGAACTCCATTCTCTCAACTTTAGAAAAAGGAACTTTTCTGAAGACAAATGGTTGATATTAAGGTACTGAGACTTCACTAATTTCATATACTGGTATCATCAACAAATTGTGATTCAACAGAAACCACTCTTTTAGACAAAAATAATTCTTGCTAATATGAAACAAATTGGGCTTTCTGAATCACAAAAACCCTGAAACAGAAGGGTGACATAAAGCAATGTGAAATTAAGAAAAAGTAAAAGTTATATTTTTTGTGTTTCTTTTTTACACAGCTACGCTTAATCTGGGTATATCTGGCACAGGCGTGCTTTTTGCAGCATCCAGTTGGTTATATTCCTGTATGAGTGCTGACAAGGATGACACAGCTTCTGTGAAACAGCTTTCCTCCATCCCTTCCACTTGTAGATAGTGATGAAGGTGAGCCTATAAATTAAATACCTGGATGTTTACCACTGCAGGGACTTTGATACACACAGTTATCCTATAAGGTAAATATGTTCTGTTAAAACTATAGTTCAGTTTTATAATGGAAACGAGAACTTGTTGTTAAATGGAATATCTTGCCTAAATTCTATAAACTTACAAAATTTCTCATTTAGAGTAATAATAGTATGAGTAAGCCTCTCCTCTTCAGTTATAATCAGTACAACAAATATAGTAAACAAGATCACCCCTGATTTGTAATAGTGTCATTCTTAAGAATACATCTTAAATAGCCAAAATAAACACATACAGTTACAAAGGTGTACAATAATTACCTTTTTCTTGTAGAGCCTCATGAACCGCTCTCTCAGTTCCACGAAGGTAGGCTTTACACATGTGTTATTTGCTAAAGCTAATAATGAATGAGAGTGACCCACAGGAGGTACTGAACACAGGCTGGTCTTCCAGCCTTCTTGATTCCAGGAGACAAACTGTAGAGAGGGTTTTAACCTTAGATTAAAAAAAAAAACCACAAAGTAAGAACTAAGGACATTATTGATGGTATCATTCTAATTGCTTAGTTTATAAACTAAGTTAACTATTTTTTCTATTAGCAGTAACATGGTGAACTAAGAGACATTTGTTTGGGGGACATTAAACTTGCTGTGATGGTGATTCAAAAAGCTAGAAATGCATTCCTTAAAATTAGAAATCCAGGGATAAAAAGAAATGAAGGCATTATAATTTTCCTTACTTTGTAATTCAGTAGTTTTCCTAAAAATAGACTGTCACTAAATAGTAAAACAAACTTAGAAGAGGTGTAGTAGTAGTAGTGCTGGTGGTAATAATAAAAACAACAGTATCAGCTATAATTTAATGAACACTTTCATAAAACATATATCATGTAATACTCATAAATAACAGCTTTGTATTATTACTTTTATTTACACTTGAAGAAAACAAGGCACAGAGGCTAAGTAGCTGGCTCAGCGTCATACTTTGGTAAGTGGCATTGCTAGCATTTGAACAGAGGCAGTCTTAAGTACTATGCTACACTGTCTCAAGCAGTACACATAAATTATCTTGAAAAATATAAACCAAACCTTTCAATATTTCTGCGAAGATCTGAAATCTGTACATTTCCTCTAACCATGAGAGCACAGGCGAGGTAAAGACTATGTCTGGGGTCTGCCTGAATTAGCTGGTGATCTTTACTAAAGGCATCTGAAAACATCTGATCCAATCTAGAACAATGAAAGTATCATTGTTTATATAAATATTACTTCTTCCTTCTATGTATAACTATAAAATGAAAAGACAGTCATCTATAGGTTAATGAACTTCACACCAAATATTAATACTAGAATATATTACATATTTTAAATATATTAAATAGCCAGCTATCATTTTCTCAAAGTAATCTTGATGATAATAAATATGGGAAGAGAAGAAATCATGTAATATCTTTTTTTGGGGAAAAAAAGCTTCTGTAGTAGATTGGTGATTTCAGGTAGGTACAAAATGTTGACTGTAGCATTAGTGAGCTCTATGTAGTACTGATTTCTGAAACCTCAATCATTACTTAATTTAGTATGCCCATCTACTTTATAGTACCTGAACTATCAAAACTAATTAAAAACCTACAACATTACGATGATTACTCTGTCTCTGTAAAATATTATAGCCGCTTCCCATAGCTCGCATTACTGCTTGAGCTCTGGCTCCTGTCAGATCAGCAGGTGGCATTAGATTCTTCATTAGGGTGAGTTGTATAATTACCTCATTATATATTATAATGTAATAATAATAGAAATAAAGTGCACAATAAATGTAAATGTGCTTGAATCATCCTGAAACCATCCCCCTACTCCTGTCCGTGGAAAAACTGTCTTCCATGAAACTGGTCCCTGTTGTCAAAAAGGGTGGGGACTGCTGCTATAAAAGATGAAACTGTGTAGTATGTTCCTGAATGGAGAGACTTAACAGAAGTCTTTTAAGTGAAGGATAAAAACACAAATACAAGATTGTTTAACCCTTCAGTTAAAGAGAGGAAGATAAAGGTGACTGACAAAGTTTATATCTAATAACACACAGACTCCTAAGTACTTAATATGGCCCCAGTTTGGTTCTTTTTTTTGAGACAGAGTCTCATTGTTTGCCAGCGCTAGAGTACTGTGGCATCAGCCTAGTTCACAGCAACCTCAAACTCCTGGGCTCAAGCAATCCTACTGCCTCAGCCTTATGAGTAGCTGGAACTACAGGCATGCGTCACCATGCCCGGCTAATTTTCTATATATTTGTAGTTGGCCAATTAATTTCTTTCTATTTTTAGTAGAGACAGGGTCTGGCTCTTGCTCAGGCTGGTTTCGAACTCCTGACCTTGAGCAATCCGCCCTCCTCAGCCTCCCAGAGTGCTAGGATTACAGGCGTGAGTCACCGCATCTGGCCATCCCAGTCTGGTTCTTAAATCCTATTTAACTCAAAGCAAATATGACTAGGTTCCATAGACAACTCTAGCTGCCAGAGGTTTACGTGCTGAATCTGCAGAACGTCTGGGAAGAACTGCAGAAATCTGTGCTATTTATCAGATATTTGTAGTGCCTACTCTGTGCCAGGCACATTCCAAGTGCAAGAGACATAGCAGTGAAAAGAATAAACATTTCCTGCCCTAATTGAGATGACATTGTAAACTGATTATCCTACAGAAGGAGGGATAGAGGACTTGCTGAAGTTCAGGTGAGTTTTGGGGGATTCATGAATCCTCGGTGATTATGTTCAAATTTCTGGCGAGTATGTGCTTTGGGGCATTTTTATGGGGTTAAAGTACCGCTATTTCACCAGAGATAGAAACCCAGAAAAGATTAAGAACCACTATGCAGCAAGCAGGTAAAATCACTCCTAATTTTTTTCTTGACTCATAAAATATAAAAACTAGTAAGAAACTATTTATAATTATTGGAATACTTATTTTTAAGAAACTATAATTATTGGAATACTTATTTTTATTTATATATGCTTATTACTTATTTTCTGTTGGCAAAAATGTACTAAAGAACTGACCTTTGTTAACAAAATCCACAACAAAAAAACCTTCTCACTTGTTTGGAAACTACTTATAAGAAATTGAAGACAGCTTTAAAACTACGCCTTTTTATACTATAATTTTAAAACAATTTATTATTTACTTAAGGATAAATGATTGTGTCTATATGCCAATACTGCAGCCTTTGCAAGATCTACAAGTACAGCAGAAGCAAAAAGCTCCGTATCAGTTGCCCTACAAACATAGTAAACATTGTGACAAATTCTTTAAGCATCTAAAATTTTTAAAGTTCCCTACAGATTTTCATGAACATATTTTAATTAAAAAATAAGCCTTCACCATAAATAAGTTGACAGGCATTATTTATATCAAAATGTACTCACTAAAATTACAAGATATGCAACAGACTTTGAAATATTCAGGTTAAAGGACCACGTCACAACATTTTTTTCATTATGCTGAACTTAATTAGAAATTCTGTATCGTTATATTTTAACAACTTAAAATACAAAGAAGTTGTCATGACTGTATAATAAACAGCACTAATTTGCATTCTATGTGTTCACATTAAAGGTGTATGTTCTATTTCAATATACTAAAATTTAATATGGTGGGCTCATCCTAGTGGACATTTAATGATCACCATGGACTATCAGGCGTCCTCAGACTACAGCCCGCAGGCCACATGCAAGTGTTTTTGCCCGTTTGTTTTTTTACTTCAAAATAAGATACATGCAGTGTGCATAGGAATTTGTTCATAGTTTTTTTAAACTATAGTCCGGCCCTCCAACGGTCTGAGGGAGAGTGAACTGGCCCCCTGTTTAAAAAGTTTGAGGACCCCTGTTCTATATACTGTGTATGCTGCTTAACTTGTTAAAGTCCCATGCAAAAAGGAATCCTATTAGTTGGCATAAGTGGTCATTTGTTACTTGCTCAAATGAAACCTTATTGGTATCATTTGTGACATTCCTGAAGTATAGAATTGTTATCTTTACCAAAACTTTATAAAAATAAATCTTTAATTTAGTTTTCACTTTGTCGTTTATACACTCTCCCTTTACAGAGTTTGTCAGGACCTTTTCCCTCAGTCAACTGTAAATGCAGTGTGAACTTTTCAAGCTCATCCTAACTGTATATGCTAAGAGTGTCTTTCAAAACCATTTTCTGTTAAACTGATGTAAACTTTATGCTCAAAAATGACGGTTTAAAAAAACAGTGTTCTGGAAATGATATATAATAGCTACTATAGAAATTTACATCTGAAAGCCTTCTATGGTGTTGGGTTGTGATAAGAACTTTAAAACACAGTCTTATTTAATCTACCTAATAAGCAAAACACTAAGATGAAAAATTTAAGTTACCACCGGCCGAAGGTCCTATAGCTACTAAGTGACAGAATTGAGATTCAAACTTAAGTCGTCAGACTTCAAGGCATTTAATCTTTTTCAATAAATATTAAATCTTTATTTTCATAAGCCTACAGGTTTAATTATTAGATTTAATTTCAAATAGTTTAATGACGACATTTTAAAACACTTCTAAGTAAAGAAGTATGCATCTAATGGAAAAATGGCTGTCATCAACTGTATTTTATCACTTCTCACAAATAAAATGATACAAAAAAATAATAACTATAGTTATGGCAAACTTTTTTCTCTTAAAAATTTTTTTACAGTAATTCAAGTTCTCAAAAAAAACTGAAATAAACTTATTTCTTACCTTCGAGGAGGAATATTAACATCTGCCAGTGTATATAGAGGAGTTAGGCTTGACACAAGATAATGAAGTTGAGGAAAAGGAACTAAATTCATGCTGATTTCATTAAGGTCCATATTAAGGGATCCTTCAAATCTTGCAGAGCTAAAAAATTAACATTAAAACAATGAGAAAAATTTTAATTTTAAAAACTATATACCTTGAATGCAGCTTGATTTATTCAGCAGGCAGTTTCTCAAATCCTTGTGTACACTTCCTCAATGCAGAATATATGCTTTTTTCTGTATTAGTGAAATTCAGTATCATGAACAATCATGTATAAAGATAATTAAAATATAATACACATCTACAGTAACTCTTTCTTCTGTATTATCTAAAGTGTGACCAATATACTATTATAGTTATTCATTACACATATAAAATATTCTTATTAAAAACAGACTTTATTATTTGAGGTAAACACATATAGATCAATAATTAATTATTCTAGAAACTTTACTAAATTCCTCAAGGGTTTGCTTAATACACTCTATAATTTGGAATATAAAAATGCCAAAGCAATCTCTGATACCAAAGTCATGGAAATCTTTTGGACCAGCTCAAGAGGAGCTATATATTAGCTAGCTTAAAAGATAAAGATATTCAACAGCAAAAAAATGTTTAATTTTGTTTAACGAAGTGTTTTACAAGTGTGTGTACTGCAAAACCTTTTATATTATATGATACCTGTTAATATTCCATGGAATGTACTTGGGGAAATGTTGCTTTGGATTCATAGAAATTAAAATTCTGCTTTTCCACTCCAGCAGATGAAGCTACAAGAAGACATAAACAAAAAACCCCCACAAAAACAAAAAGAAGCTCCTATAACTTAGAAAAACTAAAAATGCTACTACAAAAATTCAAAACATCATCAAAAGCACAGTTTTTTGACTACCTTAGATAGAATTACCTTGTTAGGTTGAGCAGCAAATTTGCCACAATGTTGTTCATTGCATCAAAGGGCTTCTGCTGCTGCTTTTTTAAAGCCCCAGCACTTGAAGTAACCAGACTCTTTGGCTTCACAGTTGTATCCAACTTTCCAGAATTCACCACAAAGTCAATTTTGCTAATGATGTCAAATAAAGACTTTTGAGGAAAAAATATTGGGAGAGAAGCTATTAAGGACAGTGGATGTATATTTTACTAGGAAAGAAAGAGAAAGAATAACAATTTAAACTTATTTTCTCAGATAAGAAGGCTGAAAAGTGAAGAGAATGTTTCATAGAAACACAAGTGATTGAATACATATAAAATTTGTCTGTAAGTTCCAATGTCATTTCTTACTTGATTGTCAATGGGCAACACACAGTCTGCATGTTCATTAAGTTCCTTCACTGCCAAGATGCTATTATAAGGTGAGGTTATGACATCATCCTCACTGGAAGGATAAATTGAAGTCACAAATCTGTACACTTCTGGGAATTCATCTTGAAGCACCTTTAAAAGAAATGTGCCAAGTCCAGATCCTGTTCCTAGAAAAAAAAAAAAGGACAAATGATTCGGAATATAATTGTGATGAACTTGAAATTTTATGTTTTATTTGTAGACATAATTTTCAACTTATTTCTGTCATTATATATAAACTAAACTAATTTCAGATAAGAAAATGAAGACAACATGGGTAGTGAGGTCTAAAGTTCTGAATTCCATTTCTGGCTCTGATAATGAATTTCAGAGGGCTTTGTATATTTCACTTTTTCATGTTTAAGTTATAGCTATAAGATGCCACAAGAACTTATTGAACAGTAGAAAATTCAACTAAGACAGTATTCAGTCTACACTTGATATGAAGCATCTTAAAAAATCTAACTTGACAACTTTGGTATAGTATATATACAATCTTAATGATGAAGAAAACTATCAAGACTGAGTTAAAATTATTTAAAATTAAGCATGTCTAAAAGTTATAAAATTTTCAAATACCTATTTAAAAGCAGAAACTATAGAAATCTCATTACAGATAACGTTCTGATGCATAAAAATTTAGAAATTTTTAAGAACTTTTAAGTGAGAGATGGAACCTTCTAACCTTTTTTTTTTTCCCAAACTGGGTTGTGAACTCAGTTTCCAGTTTCCTTTTTTCCCAAACTGGGTTGTGAACCGCTAGTGGGCTATGAAACTAATTATCAGATTACTACCAGTATTTTCTTTTCTTAAATGAAGTAATAGAAAATATCAAGGTGTCACATGTAGTGTGGATAATGTTTCCTAAATCTTTTGTTTCAGTGCGTGTGTGTGTGCACATAGCTGCATTGTAGCATAAAATCTATTTCTTACTATTCTGGTTAACCAAAAGGTTAAATAAAAGCCAATGCTCTAATCCATGTAGATAAATATTAAAAGGCTAGGATGCTAAAAATACTAGAAGAAAATGAGGGAAATTTTTTTTGGTAATCTTAAATGAGAAGGACTTTCTAAACATCATAAAAAACAGAGCCATTATAGAAAAGACAGTTTTGATTTCATAAAAATAAACAAAACTTCTATATATGTTAGGAAAAAAAGCCCCATAGGCAAAACAACAAGACAAACGAAAAAAAATCTTCAACACATATTATGGAGCACTAAATTTCTTTAAGAGTTCTCACAAAACAATAATCAAAAAATTACGAATGCAATTGAAAATTGGGCAAAGGATAGAAATATGTAACATAATAAAAGAAACACAAATGCCAAACAGAAGTGAAGATGTTCAACATTACTTTTAGTTAAAGAAATGCAAATTAAAATAAGATATAATTTTGAACATATCAGACAGATTTACATTTCATAATTCTCAGTGTTGGTGACAGTGTAGGGAAATGTAAACTCTTATACTGTTGCCAATGATGTGCATTGGTGCAATACTGTAGGAAGGTATATTAGAATATCAATCAAAATTTAAAATGTACATGTTCTTTAGTTCCATCTTCTTTTCTAGGAAGATTGCCTATAGCTATAAATAGAACAAATGCAGAGATTTATGTACCAGATATACACTGGGAATTGTCTGTAATAACTAAACACTATAAACGACGTCCATCAATAAGAAACTGACTTAAAAATTATCACATATATTTTAAAATTTATAATATTAAATATAAAGCATTGCATTATATATTATATACAACTGATTCTATGAGAGGGAATGATAGGAAAAGATGTTTGAGAAAGATATAAAGTGAAAAAATTACAGAATAATGTATGATTTCATTTATGTGAAAATATACACACATACTTTCATAGGATATTTTCATAGACAGAAAATATCTGGAAAGATAGACATGAAAAACCCCTGCAAACTTGATTACCTATGAGGAGAGGGACTTGGGATTAGTTGTGGGAAAGAACTTTAACCTTCAGTATTATTTAAATTATTTCTGCCACCTTCAGGGAATTTTAAGTATATTCTTCTGAGATGTTGGGTAACAGAGGGATTAAATAGAAAGGTACCATAATGAATTATAAATCAATGGTTTTCTTTTGAACACTTACTCAAATTTGAAAGTTAATTATACTACTACAAAGATGGTTTGTTTCTCAATTAAATGATTATGATGGTTTTTAAAAGGCATTGTTACAGAGCAATTGTAACTAATTTTAAAATGCTATGTCAATGAATAACAGATAGGTATGTATAAAAATCAATTGCACATGGCCTACTGAATATACAATCTTAATCTCAGCTTAGAGAAAAAAAAGTATGGCAATTTTTTTCTTTTAAAATTTGCTAATCCTACTTTAAAATTAGCAAATTATATTCTGTTTCTATTTCATAAAACAGGGGACCAAAATACTTTAGTTCTAAGTACAGGCATTCTTTAGGAAGGAAAGCAATGCAGATCATTTATTTCTAATACAAGTTGATTGATTACCGTGTAAGAAAAGATTTAAAGGAATTGACTGTTTCCTTTACCCTTTTTTCTTTTACTGGAGACAAGAAAGGTTTGAAGGTGGTTAAAGAAAGGTTATTGATATACTTTGGCAAGCACACACATGAGCATGCCAGAAATGCTTAGAAAACAGGACTGAACAAGCAAAGTCTGAGGAGAAAGTAAGCATTCTTCAAAAGCTCATATATCCTAAAGTGTTGCTAAAAACTTTGAGATTTCCTATATACCCACTCTTAAGAGGGTTTAAATTAAATTAGTAATAGTGACACAATTTCACAAAATTTTAAGATAAAAAGATGTATGTACATACATTCAAACACATAAACATTGAATAATTCTATCTTCATCAGGCATAGGTCTAAAAACAAAACTTATTCTTGCAAAATGAATTCCCACTTACACTTTAACACTGTTATAGGCAAATGAGTGAATAACTTACCTCCTCCCATGGAATGTATTATAAAGAAACACTGCAAGCAATCACAGTGCTCTGCTGACTTTCTCAGTTTCTCTAAAATCTGTTCTTGGTAAAGACTGCCAAAAACCTTGTGACCCACAGCCCTGAAAATAAAAATACAGATTAAAAAAGCCCTGGCATTTATTAGTTTTGATTTTATTATTTCTGATCTGAATAAAAAGATTATAAAAAAATGTGAAAAAGTATATTTATTGCACCAAGTAAAATCTATTCTTGTTTCATGTAAATAAATGCTATAATATCCTGAAGATACTCGATAGAAAATTTAACAAATATTCTATATATATAATCTTCAAATATCTTGATAAGATAGATCATTAGCAATGGCTATCAAACTATGGCTTTCTAAATTTATCTTTTCAACCTTTCTCTTAAGGTACAATAACAACAAAACAAGATTTCAGTTACACAGTTTTTTCTTGTCTCTATTTAAAATAAACTCTGAACTGCAGTGGATTTTACATATTATTAATAAAAAAAAGATGGGGGAAGATGGCTGACCAGAGGCACCAGCTGTCAGAGTGTCTCAGTAGGAAGAATAGGTTTCAGATGAAAGAGGAAAAAAAACAAACAGATAAACATAGATAGGGTATAATTCTGAGGGAGGAGTGCCAGAACCTGTGGGGGACTCCATGGGAAGAAGTTGCAGAGCAGAATAAGGAGGAGCAAGATATTGGTGGAGACCAACCCCTGAGAGGCTTGGAGTATTTATCAGACTGGCCAAAATCAACACGAAGGGGAAACACCAGCAAGCCCTAGGTGAAAACATCAAGTGACTTACAGAGGATAACCATCAGGTTAAACTGCAGACTTCTCAACAGGCTAACTAGAAGCCAGAAGGGATTGGAGCCCATCTTTAGTTTTCTTAAACAGAACAACTTCCAGCCTAGAATTTTGTATCCTGCAAAACTAAATTTCATACATGAAGGAGAAATAAAGACTTTTCCATACAAGCAAACACTGAGGGAATCTGTCAAGATCAGAGCTACCCTGCAGGAAATACTCAGAGCTGCATTATACATGGATCAGCACACGGGTCACCCATCAGTGTAAAACCACCCAAAAGCTAAAGCTCAGAGCTCATATACAACAACAATACAAGAGGTAAAACAAAGCAATAAGGTACTACCCAACAGAATGAACAGAACAGTATCCCACATATCAATTCTATCAATCAACGTGGTTTGAATTCCCTGCGCAAGAGACACAGGCTGGCTGAATGGATTAAAAAATATAAGCCAAGTATCTGCCATCTCCATGAAACACATCTAACCCACAAGGATTCATAGATTCAAGGTGAAGGGAGGACAAAAAATAGTCCATGGAAATGAAAATCAAAATAAAGCAGGTATAGCCATTTTCACATCAGATAAAACTGACTTTAAATAAAAAATAGTAAAGAAAAAGAAGGTAATTATAAATGGTAAAGGGAGCAATTCAATAAGAAGCCTTAGCAATCCTAAATATTAATATTTATGCACCTAACACAGGAGCACCCAGATTCATAAAGCAAGCCCTACTAAATCTAAGCAAAGTGATAAACAGCAACATCATAATTTCTAGGGACTTCAACACCCCACTGACTGATTTGGACAGATCATCCGAGCAGAAAATAAACACTAGACTTAAATGGAACTCTAGAACAAATGGGCCTAACAGACATTTACAGAACATTTTACCTCCAAACTACTGAATATACATTCTTTACATCAGCACATGGAGCATTCTCTAAGACATTATATTTTATGCCACAAAACATGGCTCAACAAATTTAAAAAAATAAAAATCATATCATGTATAGTCTGTCCAGAAAGTATCCAGCCACATAATAAGAAAAACAGAGACATTTATTGAAGAAGATACAAGATACAAGGAACATTGTACACAGGACAATGACGTCTCAGTCCTCTTCAAGATAGACACCTTGGGACCTCACACAGTTTTCCCGGCATCTCTTAATCAAACTCATAAACATTCAATATTCACAGGTGTTTTGCTTGTTGTGGGCCTTCCAGAACATGATCACTTTGAACAGATTCTCAACCATCTTTGAAGAATTTGTGTCACACTTTTATTTGTACTGCACTCATTGCCTTGTCCCTAAAAGCCTTCTGAATCATTCAAGTAGTTTCTGTGGAAGAATGGTCAAGCTTAAAATAAAACTTGATGTAGATTTATTGCTCTACTCATTTTGAATATGACCACCACACAGTACACATGCTCACTCAACATCTAGTACCCCACTGACTAGTACAGTGAAGTCATCATTGTTCATGCATGTGCATTACAGTCCACTCTTCTTGGCTGCCAATTGACATCAATGTTGTGCAAACCATTGTATTAACAATGTTGTATTAACAATGGCTGGATACTTTCTGGACAGATCTCATATCTTCTTAGACAACAGTGGAATAAAAGTAGAAATCAACTCCAAGAGAAATACTCAATTCTATACAAATTCATGAAAATTAAACTTGCTGCTGAACAATTATTGGATCAACAATGAAATTAAGATGGAAATTAAAAGATTCCTCGAACTGAATGACAAAAGGGACACAAACTATCAAAATCTATGGGATTCACAGCAAAAGCAGTCCTAAGGGGAAAATTCATAACCTTAAAGGGCTGCAACAAAAAGACAGATCACAAATTAACAATCTAATGACATGTCTCAATGAACTATTAATAGAAAAGGAAGAGCAAACCAATCTTAAACCCAGCAGAAGAAAAGAAATGACTAAAGTCAGAGAAGAACTAAACAAAATGGAAAACAAAATAAATAAAACAAAAAACCCAAAAAACAAAGGATCAATAAAACAAAGTTGGTACTTTGAAAAGAAAAAATTTATAGACCTCTTGTTAGATTGACCAGGAACAGAAGAGAAAGGACCCAAATAAGCTCAATCAGAAATGAAAAAGGAGATATTACAACTTATACCACAACATACAAAATATCATCTGTGAATATTGTGAAAATCTCTATGCATATAAACTTGGAAATGTAGAAATAGACAAATTCCTGGAAACATACAACCTTCCAAGACTCAATCAGGAAGAAACAGAACTCCTGAACAGACCAATAATAAGCAATGAGATTGAAGCAGTAATAAAAAATCTTCCAACAAAAAAAAGCCCCAGACCAGATCAATTCACAGCTGAATTTGATCAGATCTATAAAGAAGAGTTGGTACCCATAGGACAGAAATTATTCTATAACATTGAAAAGGAGAGAATCCTCCCCAACTCATTCTACAAAGCCAGTACCACCTTGATACCAAAACCAGGAAAAAACACAGCAAAAAAGAAAACTACACAGCAAAATCCCTTATGAATATAGATGCAAAAAACCTCAATAAAATACTAGCAAACCGAATGAAAATCAAAAAAATAATCCACCATGACCAACTGGGCTTCATCCCAAGGATGCAAGGATGGTTTAACATACATCAACTGATAAAGGTGATTCACCACATAAACAGAAGCAAAAACAAAGATCATATAATCATCACAACAGATGCAGAAAAAGCATTCAACAAAATTCAGCATGCTTTCATGATAAAAACCCTCAACAAACTAGGCATAGAAGGAACATAACCCAAAATTATGAAAGCCATACATGACAAACCCACAGCCAGCATCAAACTGAATGGGGAAAGTTGAAAGCATTCCCACAAAGAACTGCAACAAGACAAGCATGCCCACTGTCAGCAATTCTATTCAACATAGTCCTGGAAGTCCTAGCCAGAGCAATCAGGCAAGAGAAGGAAATTAAAGGTATCCAAATTGGGAAAGAGGAGATCAAACTAACACTTTTTGCCGACAATGGATCTTATATCTACAAAACCCCAAAGATTCTACCAAGAGTCTCCTGGAATTGATAAACTCAGCAAAGTCTCAGGTTACAAAATCAATATACACAAACCAGTAGCATTCCTATACACCAATAATAGTCAAGCTGAGAGTCAAATCAAAGACTCAATACCATTCACAATCGCTACCAAGATAATATACTTAACCAAGGAGGTGAAAGATCTCTACAAGGAGAACTACAAAACACTGAGGA
Organism: Mirza zaza; assembly: GCA_008750895.1. Classification (NCBI taxonomy): domain Eukaryota; kingdom Metazoa; phylum Chordata; class Mammalia; order Primates; family Cheirogaleidae; genus Mirza; species Mirza zaza. The sequence continues at coordinate 22,051 of VSMD01012306.1, read as the reverse complement.
GAGGAAATCATGGATGATGCAAACAAATGGAAACACATATCATGCTCATTGATCAGTAGATTCAACATTGTTAAAATATCCATACTTCTCAAAGTGATTTACAGATTCAAAATACCAACATCATATTTCACAGATCTAGAAAAAGTAATTCTAAGCTTCAGTTGGAACCCGAAAAGAACCCAAATAGCAAAAGCAATCTTAAGCAAAAAGAACAAATCAGGAGGCATCACATTGCCAGACTTCAAACTATACTACAAAGATATAGTAACCAAAACAGCATGGTATTGGCACAAAAACAAAGAGAGATCAACAGAATAGAAAACACACACTTAAAACCATACACATATGGCCCACTGATCTTTGATAAAGCAGACAATAATATACACTGGGGAAAAGAATCCCTATTCAATAAATGGTGCTGGGGAAATTGGATAGCCACATGCAGAAGAATGAAACAGGATTCATATCTGTCACCACTCAAAAAAATTAATTCAATATGGATAAAAGACTTAATATAAGCATGAAACCATTCTGGAAGAAATGTTGGAAACACTCTTTTAGATATTGGCCTAGGCAAAGAATTTACAAAAAAAAGACCCCAATGGCAATCACAGCAACAACAAAAATAAATAAATGGGACTTGATTAAATTAAAAAGCTTCCACACAGCCAAGGAAATAAACTAGAGAGCAAATAGACAATCCACAGAATAGGAGAAAATATTTGCAAGCCATATATCTGATAAAGGACTAATAATCAGAATCTACAAAGAACTCAAGCAAATCAGCAAGAAAAAAATCAAACCACCCCACTAAAAAGTGGGCAAAAGACATGAACAGATGCTTTTCAAAAGAAGATAGACAAATAGCCAATAAACATAGGAAAAAAAATGCTCAATGTCACTAATTACCACGGAAATGCAAATTAAAAGCACAATGGATATCACCTTATACGAGTTAGCATGGCTTTTATTAAGAAGTCCCAAAAGGGATGCTGGCATAGATGCAGACAAAAAGGAACACTTATAAACTGTTGGTAGGACTGCAAATTAATACAACCTCTGTGGAAAACAGTATGGAGGTTTCTCAAAGAACTATTAATAAAAGTAGACTTACCATTTGATCCAGCAATTCCACTGCTGGGTATTTACCCAAAGGAAAAGTCATCATTGAATCAAAATGACTCCTGCATTCAAATGTTTACTGCAGCACAATTCACAATTGCAAAGACTGGAATCAACCCAAATACCTATCAATTCACGAGAAGATTAACAAAATGTGCTATATGTATACCATGGACTACTACTCAGCCATGAAGGATGACTTAATGCCTTTTGCAACAATATGGATGGAACTGGAGACCATTATCCTAAGTGAAGTATCTAAAGAATGGAAAAACAAACACTACATGTACTATTAAATTGGAACTAATTGATGAGCACCCATTTGCACAGAGGGAAGCCTAACTCAATGGAAATCAACAGGGGAGAGAGCAGGAGGGGAGGGAATGGATGAAAACCTAACTAATAGGTACAATGAACACTCTCTGGGTGATGGGCACACTTATAACTCTGACTCAAGCATTACAAAAGTGATCCATGTAGCCAAAAACATTTGTATCCCTGTAAAAATTCGAAATAAAGAAAACCAAAATGTGGTCAACTATTAATAGCAAGACACTGAAAATAAAAAATTTTAAACTAACCTATTCTAGTTTAAAATGAGAAAAACAAAGGCCACTTTATTAGATGAAATGGCACATGGTGGAAAACTAATTATTTATGAGGCTCTGCAAGTCTTTTTGGTTGCTCAAATTTACAAGTATTATTACAAATGAATTAAAAAATAAGAATGATTTCCCCCTAACATGTACTCAGGTGTAATTCAAAAGTTACATAAGTTATATAACAATTAGAGAAAACCAGTTAGGTGGGCTCACATATTAAGAGACTGGTTTTCCCCAAATTAGTTTCCCAGAACACAAGATTCGAATTCATGCTTTAGAAAACTTATACATCATTCTACATTATGTACTTGAGGGACTGCAAATAGTTAAAATAATGAATATGAGATTTGCAAATAACAAGGAGCTATTAAAGTTTTAAAAAATAGCAAAAACAGTCTCAATGTAAATTCTTAAATAATCCCTGTTGGAGTTTTATTTTTCCTCATTAAAGAGAAGAGACCACTATATATTTAAGGGCCAAAACAACCTCAGACTCAGCTTGAATACTAGTACACTGGTCCGGCTTATATCTCTGTGTTAATTCTATTAAATCTGACCAATTGGAGAACCTGAAAGAGTCAAATAATATAGGTAAGAGAACAGTTTATAAAAGTACTTAAAACTTTTGTCAATATTTAGTGTTATTTAAGAATCAATTTACAAAGAGTTCAGTAAAGTAATTTTTCATGATTCATCTTTTTCTTAAAAAAAGGTAAGAAGAAACTAGGAGTAAGAGTAAATACAGGTGGCTCCTAAGCACTGTGAAACACCATCATTTATTAAAGAAAAGATGATGGGCAGAAAGCCTTAGCTTTGTGTGGCAAATTATATCCTGCTTTCATATCAGTAGGACCTATCAGAATGAAGACTACTCATTTTTTTAGATGACCTTCAATTTTTACATTCAGCATATTCTTACCAGTTATTTCCTGAGCCAGAAATATCAGTGATGAGCTGCTTGCTATCAAACACATCTCTCAATGGTCCTTGCAGAATTTCATTCACTACCCCTTCTTCCATATCAATCAAGACAGCCTGAGAAAGAGAAATATAATTTAATTGCTATATTTTCTTTTATTCACTCTGTAAATGAAATTATGAGCTAAAAGTTACATTTTTAATAGTTTAAGCTTAATCAAAATATTTATGTAGAATCTGTTGTAAGAATTAAAAAATAATTTCCCCTGCTTGAAAGGTGGAATCCAATTAAAAGAAGAATTTTAAACTCTTTTATTCTACTCCAAAATGCCAAGTGGGGAGACAAAAGGAAGCAAGCCACTTAACTGAATTTTTAACAAAGTCTCAGAAATCTAGAAGGTAATCTTAACCAGAAAAAGGTCTCAATAAATGTAGGGTGCATTAATGCATTTGCTCACTAAGACCATGGTGTTATGAATCAAAGCCAAAAACTGTCCAATTCAAATGGGCAAACTTATTATTATATGCAAAGCAGAGGCACTGGATAGATGTCAAAGATGATAACATGGCCCCTTTTCTCAAGTAATTCACTACCACAAACTTAACTGACATTAGTGAAAACCCACTCTACTAAGAAGAAAATGAGACTATAAAACAAAATTAATTATGCAAAGAAAAAGATAGAAAAAAAGATGAAGGAAATAGAGCAAAATGTAAGTAGGGATAGCTTGGCAGTAGTATTATATGCTCCCTCCTTTCACTTCTTTGTACTTTACTGTCCATATATTCTACAGTGAGAAGGAAGAGTGAAAAAGTAAAATAAGTAGAGTTAAATAAAAGAGCAAGGCTGAAAAAATTTCTGAAATAACCTAGGGTACACTATAATTTGATTTGTTAACTCTTTGATTCAGCATGGCAGAGAAGTGCTTGGTTTATGGGTATTAGTTTTGTGCCCATATAACATTAAGCAGTTACTACATGTCACTGTTCTAGATGCTTTATATGTATCCTACTCTTTAATCCTTATTAATCTATGCATAGGTACTACCATCCCTATTTTACATATGAGGAAACTGAGGCCTAGAAAATTTAAATAATTTGGTTATGATTACTCAGCTAGTAAGTGGTAGAGCTGAGATTCAAACACAGCTAGCCTAGCTGCAGAATGTTCACTCTTAACCACCAAACTCTATGTCCTATCTAATTGAAGGAAGACAGTCAAGTTTAATTATTTATAGGGTACTGACTACAATGGAGTTACAATTTATGCACATTTAAATTCTATGAATTTAATTATATGTATATTTAACTATGTTACTTACTACAAGATATACAATTAAAATATAGCAGTATATTACAAACACTATAAAACTGTTTTACAAATGTGCTCCTTTATATACAGCAATCATTATATATTAATATATACTTTACATACACAGGATTGTAGAGTTATATATTGGCAATTTTAGGGATTTTTAAGGATACTTCTGACAATATGCATTTTTTACCTTAACTGCTCACTTTAACACCTAACCAAAGAGGGACTTCAGTATATGGGAAAATTATAGCACTACAAGTTGTGTAAGATTATTTAAGAAAAAATTAGCTTATACTGGCCTTGTTCCAAAACAGATTTACTGAAATGACTTGTAGAAGATTAAATGTACATAAATCACACCCTCCACTAACTATCTGGCAAAGGAAACAGTATGCAGAATACAAACTGATATTCAGGTACCTCCTGAGGTGAGTTTTAAAGCAACATCACTGTCCTAGTCATTCTGCATTAAATCCCTAACATAACATATAACTTTTCCAGTCCTTCCTTGGTCACATCAGGCCCTTGCTTTCCTTTGGAAATTAAGTAAACTTTGGAAGAATATTGTGGGTTCCTCACTTAGGCATCCATGGTCACAATTGTACCAGGATTTGATGTTTGTATTTTCTTCCACAAAGCTAACTGGTGATAGCTTTCTGGCTTTTCCCTAATATAGGATTTACAAAATTCTGAGTATATGCCTATTAACCTAAGAAACTGAACATGGTAGAGGGACTCAAGGACCAAATTATCTTATAAAGCCTGGATTCTTTAGTTCCTAAAGAATTCTTTAGTTCCTAGGAGAAAATGGAAGAGTACCTTCTTGGACAAAAAGTGAAAGGCTACAGAAATACACCGATTTCTTCTTTCTTAGTAGTGTTTCCTCCAACTCTCACTCTGCTCACTGAAATGGTGATAGGAAAGAGCTGAAATTGAGAAGAGTCTAGGAAATGTCAAGTCTCTTTGTCTTAAGATTTGGATTGGTACGACAGCTCTATGTCATGGAGTACACTGTGTTAACTAATTACCCTATCAGCCTATAAGCAGATGTTCTCTGCCCTAAATTTTGTTTTCCAAGGACATCAGAGATCACAGATACAAGGAGATACTTCTCAGGTGCCACAACACTATTGCTCTCTAATTTTTCAGCCACTATACCAGGTCTGATCCTTAGCATTTCAATTTCTTCCACAGCATTTAAACTACTATGACTTCTTGTTATAGTCAAAGATTACCAATTAATAACCTAAAGAAGTAGTTTACTGTGGAGAAACAATCACAGAAGATAATTGCTGGAATGAGATAAGACTTTAACTAAGAGCTATCAACTTAAAACATTTTGTTCAAGAGAATGTACACGGTTATGATATGTATTCACTATAATGTGGCTGGGTCCATGCTTTGCATTGGTAGTCACCCTGATGCAAAATCTTCCACGACCTTTAAATGAAACATTAAACTATATTAGTATGTATTGCAGGTCCTTAGCGTTAAGATGGCTCCTTTTTATTTTATTATTTATTTATTTCATCACATTATGGAGGTACAAATATTGTTAGGGTTACAAATATTGCCCCTGCCCCCCTCCCTCCCCCCGATTTCGTCCAATCCCCTGGTGGTGTGCATCACATATGTTATGGAAGCATACACCCCTTTCTTCCTCCCCCCTACCCGCCTGCCCACCACCCCAGAAAAAGTTTTGTTTTGATTTTTTTTTTGACATTTTGGTTACATTGTATATCTTTGCCTCTCCCTAAGAAGGGTTAGAGTAGGCTCCTTTTGTTACCATTTATCTAGACATCTATTTACCCCAAAAACATTTTTTAAAAATGCTAAATATACAGTGTTTTTACCTTAAGTATGAAAATTTCCCCCTAATGTTTTAGGTGGACAAACATGTCTGCTTAATTATATTTATAGTATATGTGGCTGAGTAAATTTTTTTGAATTTGAGAAGTTAAAATTTATCATGATAGTTTCAGAGAATAGTTATTTTAAAAACACATGTAACTTAAGAATCCAAGCATATATATCTTACTCGTGCTTTTAAAGAGCATATTTTCCCCTTGGAAATACTGCCACCATCACCAGTCACTCTGAAAAAAAAAAATGAGCAAGGTCATAAGATCTTCCATTGCTTATAGTGTTACCAGGTAACAAAGTTAACTTCCATTTATATAATAAGACTGCTTATGGGCAAGGTGAGGCAGACACAATAGCCATCCCTAAACTCCTCCTTTCTGGCTTACTTCCTGTTAGGTTAAAAAAGTGAGGCACTTATTTTCCTGTCTTTCTTTATAGTTAGGACTGGCCCTGTAATCCAATTTGACCCAATGAGATAAAGGAGAAGTATTTTGGGAAGCTTTTCTGATAAAAAGAACCAAATGTAGTTGGTGCCAACCTTCTTCCTTTTTCCTGCCTCAAATATGAATAGGGACATGATTTCTGGAAAAGAGACTACCATTTTATAGTCATGAAGTAAAAACATGAGGACAAAAAGCCTATATACTAAGGAGAGCAGAACAATATATAGTATCTAGGTCTTTGTGGCATTTCCCCAAACCTAGAACATCTAATTTCCAGATTTCTCTGTCTGTAAGATAAATGGACACCTTTATTGCTTAAGTCTCTATTAATGAGGTTTCCTGTTGCAGCCAAACACATCAACTGATATACCAGTTACATATCATTGAGCATCTAATACTGTTTCTAGAATTTCATGTTATCCAAGTACTGAAATGTACAAATAAACACAGTATCTGCATCAATAAAGACAATTCACAAGATGACAATATATGAAGGGAAGCCTAGTTAGACACAGATGATATGACAGATCAGGGGTTAGTAAACTACAGTCCTTATGCCAAATTCAACTAGTCACCTGTTTTCCTAAATAAAGTTTTATTCAAATATAGCTATACCCATTCATTCACGTACTATCTATGCCTGCATTCATGCTACAGGGGCAGAGTCAAGTAGCCGTGAAACAGACCTTATGGTTTGCAAAACCTAAATATTTACTATCTAGTCCTTCACGGAAAAGGGATGCCCACTCCTGCTATAGGTAAATACCTATCATGCTATTAAAAATGTATAATAGTTTGAAAAGGTGTACATGAAGATGTGGTCTCATTTTTGAAAAAGATTTTTCATACTAACTTGTGGAACAGATGCTGCATGTGTTGACAGTACACAGAGAGAAAAGCAAGACGCCACATCCCTTCTTCCCAAACTTGAAAAGAAAATAAGGATGCTCTCAGGTTAAAGTATAAAATAGAGTAGATGAGAGTAGAGTCATGTTAAGTCATTTTATTAAGAAAAGCTCCCAGGCTGAGTCTCAACTATGTAATACTCAATGAAAAGTTGGCTATAAAGAAAGGAAGAGGCGGGCATAAAAACCTAGGAAGGGTAGCATCTGAAAGGAAGTATTACAAAGGCAAATTTGAGTCTTCTAATAGTACATAAAGGTGAGGATATTTTGGGCCACAAATAAAAGGGAATCTAGTCTATATGACAGATTAGTACATACAATAAAGATAAATGACACCAGTCATTAAGGTAATAAATCTAACTTTCCTTGGTCTGATTCCATGGTCACCAAGCAACCTTCTGATTATTATGTAGCTTTTCACGTAGATTTCCTACTAAAGATAATGTGCTTATGATGGAAAATGAGAATCTGGTCTTTGGTTAACACAACTGCACTGGACGGTACTAGACCTATTTTCAAGGTGCCAATAACATTTCTGGGTTTCCAAGCTTGAGTGCTAGACTCTGGAACTCACAGAGGAAGTAGGCACTAATTAACATTCCCTAGAAGGTAACTGCTCAAACACTCAGCCAAGTAATTCAAACTAGAACTGGAATTTCTCTTGAATTAGATCAAAGCCTGATATTAAGTATATACTTTTCAGTTCAAGGCCACCACAGTTAGTTTTTATCAAGTATTTTGAAAATGTATGAACTTAATAATTTAATATTAAAAGCATACGGACATACCTGAATGTCAACTTATTCTTTCAGATAAAAGATACATAATACTTACATATACCCTTTATTAAATAAACAAAAAACAATCTGACAACTGCTTTTCTCCTTTTTAAGCACATTCTATACTTAGAGCAAATATTCCTGACCACAGATATCAGAGAAATGTAAACAATATATTTTTCTTTCAAAAGTTAGCCATTACTGGATACATTAACAAGATACCCTCAGGGAAAATTTCAGCTTTTCCTTAGTGAAACTTTATTTCAAGTTAAAAAAAGTTACACCACAGGGACACCTATTGTCCTGTTCTGTAAGATGATGTAAGAATATTAATAATATAACAAGAATAAATATGCGAAAAATAAAAAAGCCAGACAACTTCCCAGATATTGGCTATTTTTATTGTCCTTTGAAGAATTCTTTTTTTTTTTTTGGATTATCCTTTGTTTTTACTGTCCTTTGAAGACTTTTTTTTTTTTCACTTAAGTTTATTTTAGCAGCTTAGTTTTATTACATTCTACATATCTGTCTTTTAATATATTTATATTTTGGCCTGTTCTACATAGATGGTATATTCATTAAGTTTTATAGTTGACTTTTTCATTTGTTATTTGCTGCCACCTGGCCTAGAGAAAGTTAGGAAGATAAATAAAATTATCTTGGTGGAAACATAGAGCAGCATTTAACTTCTCAGCAGAACTTTACTTTGATGCAGACTTCAGTGTCAGGTTTTCTTCCTCTTCTTTTTCAAATCCTGAACAAATCTTCCCTTGGGATACTGAGCACAACACTTACGCAGTTCTTGGATGACAGCCTGACACTTAGATTCCACGTAATTGTTGGCTTGTAAACATTTCTGTATTTCACAGGCTTGTTTCTGGCATGGCTCCTTCTGTGGCATATCCAGAAAAATGAATATAATATTTCTTGGGCTAATTAATCCACCTGGAGAACAGCTAGGCTAAAACTTCCAGGTCCCCCACCCTGGGCCTCTCACACCGGGATCCCCAACCTGTTGAAATGAAAAGGATCATCATGTTCTGTAATAGATTTTAATCCCATCTTACCTTGTATCCACATTTCTAAAAAAGCTGCTTATTGCCTCATCATAAATTCCTTTCTAAAAAGAAAACAAATATAGCATTTAAGTTTTGCCTCTTTCCCAATGGAGTCCTTTCAATTTTAATAATCCTACCATGGCTAGTATGTGGCTAAGACAAGAAACAGCAAATTATCACAAAATGCTTAGTCTGATTCTTCCAATATCCTTCTAGAGGACAGTAAATGTCATGAGATAAAGTTCAGCAGGGGGTGCTGAAAAAAGGAGTCTCCATAGGACTGTAGAACAGGCGCATCGAATGAGTGTTTTCTCCGGATTCTTAGTGATTATTTTAAAAGCTGACTGGCTAAATTAAGGAATACAATAACCATATGTGTTATGTATTTTTCAAAGTACTTTCACATACACTATCACACCGCTCCTCACAGGAACCCTAATTAAGAGAAGACCCTGAGAATTAGGAAAAATGTTAAAACTAAGGTCCCTGGCCAGTGTTCTTCTAGTTTAGTGTGTGTTTGACAGCAACATATCTTTAAAAACCAGTATGTTCTGAAATACATACAACTTATATCGGACAGATAAAAGCTCTGGGTATTTTCTACTTATTTGCTGGAAGACCTCGGCTCCAAGCGTCCGCGGGGCAGGTACCTGGTTCACTGCGGCGTGCTCCCTCAGCGCCAGGTCCCAGAAGCAGCAGCCGATCTGGTTTCCGCACTGGCCGACTGCGACCAGGGGTAAGGACAGAATATAGACATTAGGCAGGAAACAAGGCCGCCGGATTCCGCGACGAACAGGTCCCCATCCGCCCCATGCAACTCACCCTGTACGACCACCGACTGGGTCATGCTGGAGCACCTCCAGCACAGGGCGCCTCCAAACCCGCACCAGCCTTCGTATTACCTTTCGCAAAATGGCGCTCTGCAAGGGGGGTGGTCGTAAGTCACGCCGCTGCCGCAAATCGCTGCCGTCGCGAAGCACTTCTCTAGGTTCAGGCTGAGGTTTTTCGTCAGAAGGCCGCACAAGTGCGCTTGCGGCTCACCGTTACCATAGCGACTGGGCTTCGTGACCACAGAACCTCGCTGCCTTGTCTACCAACGTCTGTGAGCCTCGGCAGCTCCGGAGCCCGGGGTAACTGGCGGGTAACTAGGCGTTGGAGTGTTATTTTAGAATATGTGCCTCTAAACTGGCCATGGGGTATCAGAGGTTTAGTTTTCGTTCACAGTCCCAACACCCTGGGCGGTGGGTCAAATTCCGTTTATTCAGATTACAAGGGCCGCTGCGTTAGCTTCTCTGTCCAACAAGCGCTTTGTTCTAATGGAAAACGAACAATGTCATTGAGCACAGAGAAGACACGTCGGGGCACGACCGAAACTAGGCGGTTGTGCACTTTGACAGAAACGGCAAAGCTAAGTTTAGAGAACCAGCCAGAATTTGTTGAACCCGGCATACTCCCGACATTAACGTTAGGCCCTCTGGAGGATTCAAAAGAAATTAAGACAGAGAACCAACTCGAATAAGCTTACAGTCTAATTGAAGACACACACAGAGGAAATACTCAAAGAATCGTGACTTAAAATATTGGGCGGCATTGACTATAAGCGCAGTAGCATTCAGTGAATGAGGATGTAGACGAGTAAATAGAGATCTGATAGAAGAGATGGGATTAAAACTAGGTATTTGGCTGGGCGTGGTGGCTCACGTCTGTAATCCTAGCACTCTGGGAGGCCAAGGCGGGCGGATTGCTCTAGGTCAGGAGTTTGAAACCAGCCTCAGCAAGAGCGAGACACCGTCTCTACTAAAAATAGAAAGAAATTAATTGGCCAGCTAAACTATATAGAAAAAATAATTAGCCGGGCATGGTGGCGCATGCCCTTACTCCCAGCTACTCCGGAGGCTGAAGCAGGAGGATTGCTTGAGCCCAGGAGTTTGAGGTTGCTGTGAGCTAGGTTGACACCACTGCACTCTAGCCCATGCAACAGAGTGAGACTCTGTCACACACACACAAAAAAGACACCAAAAAAACCTAGGTATTTGAGGCGTGTATAATGTTTAGATGGTATAGAGAAGGAGAAGATTAAAAAGTCAGTCATTCTTGAAAATTACCAACTCCTTAATATTGTCAAACATTTAAAAATACTATAAACTTTTATTGATCAGATTGTATCAGGTTTTAATTAAGAACACAGGCACTTCTTTAATGAAAGTATATTTTCCACAAAAATTCTGAGGAACTACAAAACCCTAAGAAGTCTTATTCACTTAATAAAAAGTTAAATTATACAGAATATGCTATTAATGTATGGTACTATGAACTGTAATATTCGATTGATTGGAACACCTAATTCCCCCACCAAGACAAATAATAGTTGTTATGACATTTCTCTGATAGCTGGTAAGTTTGAAGTTTTAGTGGGTTGTTTGTGTTGTTGAGACTTTCCCACATTTACATTTGATGTTATTCACCTTAGTACTGATATCTCTTATGATTAATAGGCAGCTTTTAATGATGAGATTTTTTGCAATTTCTGGATTTACTATTAACTGTTTATTGGTGAGCATGGGGTCAGTGGTAGAGGTGCTGTTAGGCACTTTATGTCTTGATGTTGAAGTCCCAAAGTCTGGGGCTTCCAAAATTTGCAAATCTTGGTCTACTTTGTTGGCAGTGATATGAGTAGGTCTGTATCAGTAAACTATGGCATCAGGTCACCTGGTATTCTGGCCTCTGCAGGGCTCTACCCAGTCATTATTCCCTAGAAGCCATACATAGAAAAGGAGTTAAAATAAGAAAGTCCTGGCTGGGCAGTGGTTCACGCCTGTAATGCCACCACTTTGGGAAGCTGAGGCAGGAAGATCGCTTGAGGCCAGGAATTGGAGACTGGCCTGGGCAACATAGCAAGACCCCATCTCTACAAAATGAAAATATTATTAATAGCTGAATGTGGTGGCATGTGCCTGTAGTCCTAGTTACTTGGGAGCCTGAAGTGGGAGGATTGCTTGAGCCCAGGAATTCCAGGCTGCAGTGAGTTATGGTTATATCACTACACTTCAGCCCTGGGTTACAGAGACCATGTCTCTAAAATAATAATAGCAATAAAAAAGAAAGTCCTAATGAGCCTCATTAATAACTTTAGTCTGGAGAGAATCAGACTAGAGAAATAATTCTGCTTAAGAGACAAGCATGGTAGAACCTTACATATTAGCCACTCCAAAACCTCAGTATAGCCAAACCCAGGTTAGTCAAGTGGAGATCAGCTGAACTGCAGCAGACTGCCAGAGTCTTAAAAGCAAGAAAAATGTTTTTGGTTGAAGGCAAAACATTTGAGATTTTGGGGTATAGTTGTATTGGAGCGTTAGCTGACTAACATACAGACCAAATAGATTGGACAGAATTTCACATGCTAAAAATGAAAAAGAGAAAACAGTCATTGAGTATCATGCAGACTACTACTATGGAAGGAAAAGTGCAAAAGATGTATAAAATACATAACCTTAATTAAAACCTAACCTAAGTGTGGAGGGGGGTAGAGAAAAGAAAATTCTTCATATATTCTTTGTGCTATAGAAGAATTTAATAATAAGAATATGAATGCAATAAAACAGCAACTTGAAGACAAAATGCTAAAATAATATATCAATAATTTAGCTCTATGCGGGCTGAGTAATGCCTGTTTTGTTCACTACTATATTCCTAGTACCTAGAACCTTGCCTGGTATACAATAGGTAGTAAATAAATATTTGATGAATAAATGAAATAAAATGAAGATAAAAGAACTAAGGAAATTAACTGAAGACCAAAATACCCACCTTAAAGGACTAATGAATAATTTTTAAAAGCATGAGGAAGCAGACTAGAGAGATAAAAATCAAATTAAGATGTAGAGGAAAATGCTAGCTTTCTATAACATAACTCATATGAAAACACAATAGTGGGAACTTAGCATAAAATGTAGGTAGTAAAAAGATTTTTATTAAGTTAAAAAATGCTCACTAGCGTTTAATAGTTTAGTCATAAGCTATGAAATTGAAATATTGTTTAGCTGAGGAGTAATGTTCTGGCTTAAGGGTTAAACTTAAGCATTTCTAAACAGGGCAGACATTCAGTGAAATAAGCTGTTGATATAGAAACCAAGAACAAGTTGGGAGAAGGGAGAGCAGATCAGGGATGTAAAATGTAAAAATAGTATGAACAGAGAAATAGCTCAGGGAACAGAATAATGAGGACAGTACAAGATGTATTCTTCCTTTCACAATTGTCATTATTCCTGCCATTTGGGAATTTCAAGACTCTCTTGAGGGAGACAGAAAAAAAAAGATAGTCCAGGAATTTGAGAGTGTAAAGAATCTCACCCAAGAAGACCTATAGAGAAATTTGTAAAGGTGTGGCTTGGGTTTAAACACATCGAGTGGGATGAGGATGTAGATAGATTGGATTAATTTGGGTTAATAAGAGAAAGTCTGGGAGATAAAGAGAATGAGGAAAATGGGATATAATATGAGAAGAATCTCAAGTGAGATTTTGTGTAGATTGACTAGACTACAGGCCTTCATTCATAGATTAAAATATTAGTATTGTTGGAGAATAAAGCAGTGACAACAAAAATAAAACCCTCAAAAAACTCTTAGAGACACTTAATTTTTAGCTAAGTTTCAGCTTGTTGCTGGAGCTATGAACTGACATTTGATTCTTTAGCAGGTAAGAAACTATGTGAAAGAATCTTCTGATGTCATAATTTCTGGGTGTCACTGGAACATTTGATCATCATTCCTTTGGCAATTCCAGTCTTCTATGGAAGGTCAGTAGAAGCAGTTGACTTATTCACCTCTACAGGAATAAGACTTGGCCTATTTTGGTAAGTCTACTTGTCTTTGATCAATTTAGTTAAAACTTAATACCTACATATATAGATAGTTATATTAAATCATACAATTTACTATGGTTTTTACTAAATCACCATTGAGCAAAACACTTTTTTTCTTGATAATTGACATATCTATAAAAATCATTATATAATACTCAAATTCTTCAACCTTAATTTAGTTTTATTATTACCATCAGTAAAGATTTACTTATTAGGTAATAGAATATTATACTAGTATAAGAGATAGTTATAACATTTTTAATCTTTCCTATCCTTTCTGGCCCAATAGTTGAAGACATGTGAATTATTTCAAGATAGAGTTACTAAACACCCATCATGTGCCAAGCACTGTTCTAGGTATTAGGGACTTAGTGGTGACAAAGACAGACCATAGAATGGGGGGATATTAAACATTTATAAAAATTTAGGGCAGTATTTCTCAACAGGGAGCAATTTTGCCTCTCTCTCCTCCTAGGGGATATGTGGCAATGTCTGGAGATATATTTGACTGTCACAACTTTGGGGGAGCAGTGTTACTGGCATTTACTGGATGGAGGACTTGGATGCTGCAAAACATCCTGCAATACACAGAGCAGTCTGCTTCCTCCCCAACTAAGAATTGTGCCATGGTTGGGAAACCCTGAATTAGAATGATAACTTACGAAGCAGAAATAAAGGATGCCATGAAAACTTAGATAATGGGGGTTAATGGCAAGCTTCTCTGAGAAAGTGAAATGTAATTAATAGATGAGTTGGCTGTGGCAAGTGCCGGCTAGGAGCAGTGGAGTAGGGGAGAGTTCCAAGCAGAGTCAACAGTAGGCAGTAAAGAGTTTATTTATTATGTTTATGTGTGCATATATGTGTGTGTGTATACATCGTATGTTTCATAATGAATTTCACAACTCACGTACATGTATACATTTATATATATATTTACTAATGCTTAGTAGCACCAGCCGAATAATAGTAGTTAACATTTATTGAGCACTTACTGTGTGTTGAATTGCACTTTACGTGTATCATCTTACTTAATCTTATTACCCTGTAAGTAGATAATATCATTATTCCTAATGTACCCTTGAGAAGTATAGAGAAGTTAAATACCTTGACTAAGATGACATATTTGGGAAGGGCCAGAATGAGGATTTGAACTCAGGTCAGTCCAACTGTCCCAAGACCCCTTTTTAACCACTGTGCTATAAATGTAGAGAGACAGAGAGGAATAAATAATCACCAGGAACAGAAGGATTAGCTGAAGATATTTTGGTGGATGTGAAACAATGTACTCCAAAGGAAGAGAAGAGCATAGATGGAGAGGTGTTTATTGATTACAACAACCATTTAAAGGCAAACTGAATTTTGTTTTCACACAGCAGAAATGGACTTCAGTTATGTTAACCATAGGGCACAGTTTACTTTTATCACCGGGTGGCTATTTTATATTATTGCAAGACTTAAATTGTATGTAAGGGATAGTGGTGTAATATAGTATTTTAACACTTTTATATTTATTTTAAAATGTTATTTTCAGAATGTTTCTATATATCTGTAACAAAATAGTAACATTAAAAATTCCAAGGCTAGGCCATGGTGTGTGTGCCTATAGTCTCAGGTCCTGTTTAGAAGACTGAGGCAGGAGGATTGCTTGAGCCCAGGAGTTCAAGGCTATGGTGCCCTATGATTGTGCCTATGAATAGCCACTGTACTCCAGCCTGGGCAACACAATAAGATCCTGTCTCTAAAAAAAAAAAAAAATCCAAATAACTCTTTGAAGATGAAGAGTTATTGCTCCTGATGCCTCCATTATTTTAACTTTTTAATCTAAATTTTCAGTGAATTATGCCTTTTCGGTTTGGGACCCAGCCAAGGAGGTTTCCAGTTGAAGGAGGAGATTCTTCAGTTGGCCTGGAACCGGGGCTAAGCTCCGGTGCTGCCTGTAATGGGAAGGAGATGTCACCAGCCAGGTAAAATCTTTTTACCCTCACAACTGAGGAAATGTGTATTGGCTATCATCAATACAAGTTTTAACTGATATTCAATATTAGTAAGAAAAAAACCCCAGGAATTCAAGAACATTGCTGTGATTAAATTAGTATTAACAGAGCTCGGGTTTTCTTAGCATAGAGTCTATATTTTGTATCGTTATAAATCTTGATGATGGACCAATTTCCTCTTTCTCTCTCTCTGATACATTTTTAGCTAGATTGTTTTGTTGATTGTCTTAAGATTGGAAAACATTTTATTAAACAAACTCTCAGTGCCACCATGTGCAGGGCACTACTGTGCTAGTCATAAGGTTACAAATATGAAAAAGACTTAGACTTCAGGTTTAGTGTCACTTTGGCTTTGATTTGACCTTTGGCAGAAAGAGAGTGATATAGAGTGTGAAGATTCTATGAAACAAACCATTTTTGCAAAATTGAAGAAAGCTATAATAAATAGGATTTGTTCTACTTTTCTGTGGTTTATGATAGCAAAACATTAGATACTACCACATTGTTAATTTCTAATGGCTTGGAAATTTTTGGAACACAGATTTAAACTTAACAAGGTAAGTACTTTAAAAATCAGAGTTACTCAAGGATAAAATAGACTACGTTTGGAAGTAGTGAGCTTCTTGTCTTTATAAATGTTTAAGGCTGAGTGACTATTTGGTGGGGATGTTGGAAAGGAAATTCATACATTAGATATATTTTTGGACTAGGTATCATTTAAGGGCCATTTCCAATCTGAGATTCTATCAGCATTTGAATGGTATGTGGAATAGTATATTCAGTTTTATGTTCTTCCATAAATAAATATTCTAGTTTTGAAATCACCCAACTGAAGTGATTTTACAGTGCATATATATATATATGAATTGCCATAGCATTATCACTTATGTTTATAACTAGGCACTTTTTATGCCACTTAGCAATTATTGCATACCTTTCAAAATGAACATCTGGAGGATTATCTTTGTATTTATGAATTTCCTGTAATGAAATATATGGCAACAGCCACAGTTTCTCTTCTACAGAAGTCTAAAACGTCTGCCTCATCAGTGCCACTGTGTTATACTCATTTTGCAACATTAAGAGATTTCAAAGTGATTTAAAACAGTTGAATATACATCAAACTTTGGTGCTCTGAAAAAATATTTCCTTTTTAGTATCTAAACTATGTATCATCTGCTCTTTTATTCAGACAACTCCGAAGATGCCCTGGAAGTCATTGCCTGACAATAACTGATGTTCCCATCACTGTCTATGCAACAATGCGAAAGCCACCTGCACAAAACAGCAAGGAAATGCATCCTAAATAGCATCATTAAGTCTTTTGTAGAGGTTTGACTAGGTCAAGGGTAATGGGCCAGTATCATCTTATGATCTGGTAAACAAATAAAAGTGGTGGCACCTTTGGATGATGATAACGGCTGTACTATATTAACTTACAGTAAGAAAGGCAGAAACGTAGTCAGTAAAACACACGTTGTGATAAGCTATCACTTATGTCTGATAGATAAGACAGAATAATATTTCACAATTAGAAAGTGCCTTAGAGATCATCTTTCTCACAGTAGATTATTAATATCAATAATTCAAGATGAAGCTTAATCAGGTAGAGCTTATTCTCTAAATGCTTAATGTGTTTTAGGCTAGTTTTCTTTGCTTATATTTGGCTGCTACTTAGTTGAATCCTTTTACCTGAGTACTCCAGGCCAGTTTCTGGCTTGATATCATTTGATAATGCTTTTCTTAGGAATAATTATATTGGGTGAGAAAGGAGCCCTAGGGGTTATACATTTTGGAAGAATACCCAGGACCAAGGAAAGTCTTAGTTCATGGTTAATATGCAAATAATTTAAACTACTTCCATATGGGAACTCAGATTATGGGTTAATTTTATTGATATGAGGTCAAGGCTATAGTTCTAACCCCTATTTCTCCAGGAAAAATGATATCCCATTATTGTATTGTACCTCAAGTCCCAGCTAGTCATCTTGAAATTGTCTACAATTGATATTGAGTAACTGCAGATGGATTTTTTATTTGATTAGATTTAAGGATTACTTTTGACATCTAGCCCAGTTCTATATGTTTTCTTTTTCTTCTGCAGTAGTCAGCAGAAGCTCCACCTGCTTTCCTTTCTTCTCGATGGCTACCACCATACATCCAATGAAACTGTCTTCTCCAAAAGACTGACTTCAGGGTCAGATACAGTTTACCCAAGCTTTTTGTCTACTTTGCTGCTCTTGAAAATATAAGCCTTTTTAAATGAAAAATTTATTAGCTTATAATTACATAGATATAGATGCATATGTGCTACAGTAAATGAAAAAAAAAAAAAAAAAAAAAAACTACCAGGGAGATATAAGATGAAAAACTCTCAGAACTCACACAGATCTGGGAGGTGTTTGAATTCCACCCACCCAAAGTGGAAAGACCTTGTTGAACATGTGGAGCATTGAGTAGGAACACAGAGAGGTCATACCATTGTAGGAGATCTAAGCTAGCACTAGACTTAAGGCTAATGTATATCAACTTTAACAAAATTTAAAAATAAGCCTTGAGATAATCAATTTTATCTCTAAGTAACCCCACTTTATGTGTCAAATAAACATGTTACAATCCTTAAAGGAAGAAAACAAAATCTGGACAGGAAATTGCCCAAGGCTGGGCAAAGAATGACAGGAGAAAGGAGTGATGAAAAATTCCTCAGAGCTCATACAAGGCTGAGAGGAATTTGTGTTTCAATAATAGTAGAAAGATTTTTTTAGTGTAGTACATGGATCATTGAGTAGAGTCCTCAGCAAGATATTACCAGAGTGGGGTTGGTTTTTTTTTCCAGAGCACCAGAAATTTTTTGAACCCTCCATGGTCTCCCAAAGCACAACTACCCACACACAGCAAGGGGGAGGGGGGCCCCCCAGGCCTGCTGAGGTGGCCCAGGCCAGGGAACCAGCATGGGGGCACCCTGAGCTGTCAGGCCAGAGCCAGGCTGGGGGGACCGAGGGGACACGGGGAGGGGACAGGGCAGTCTGAGGGCAGAGGCTTCTGGCTGGAAGTCCTGCACCCCAGAATGCAGGGAGGGTGAGGAAGGGAAGAAGAGGACGTGGAGAGCAGGCGGGACTCCAAGAGCTGCCAAAGGAGGGGGCCAAGGGAGGACACACAGAACAAAAAGAGGATAAAACCAGCCCTTAAGACGCAGCTTCTGCTCGTGGTCGCAGCTTCCGCCCTTGGTCGCGGGTGCACTCGCGCGCGCGCGCGCGCGCGCGCGCGCACACACACACAAACAAGACAAGATGCTCCTGGGGTGATGGCCAGGGTGCTAGGGCCCCCCCCCCCACCACTATTCAAACTAAAAACTGGGAGGGGTCAAACAAGGGCTGGGAACAAGTCCCACGATTTACCAGATGTGGTGAGTTTTGGGTTTTTCTCCAAAAGGGGATGGGAATAGCTTTAGACTGAGGGTTGCTCTGGATTTGTGCTCGCAAAGCTTAAGGGCAAGACTTGAAAGGATCAAACTAATTAATTCCAAGTAACTTCATCCAAGGAGGGGAAAACTCTCAAAATTTAAAAAGCTACAATAAAATCTAGCACCAAAAATGTAAAATTCACAAAGAACAGAATCTAAAAAAAAATTACCAGGCATGAAAAAAAAAAAAAAAGAAAAAAAAGGAAAGAAAATATAATCCATAGTCAGGAGAATCTTTAATCAATAGAAACACACTCAGAATGACAGATGATAGCATTAATAGACAAGCTATAATAAAGATACATGTTCAAGTAATAGGTGAAAGTATGATAATGGCAAATACAGAAATGAAAGTTCTAAAATTGACCCAAATGGAACTTCTAGAGATGAAAAATACAATATTGTGAATAAAAAATACACTGAATAGGATTAAGAGATGAGACACTACAGAAGAAAAGATTAATGAACTTGAAGATATAGCTATACAAATTAACGTGAAATACAAAGGAAAAAGGAATGAAAAAGGTATAAAATTAGTGCTTTATTATCATGTAGTCTAACAAGTAAGTGGCTTCCTGGAAGGAGGAGGAAGGAGGACAGAAAAATATTTGAAGAAATAATGGTCAAAATGTTTCCAAATTTGACAAAAACTGTAAACTCACAGATCCCAGTACCTTAATCAAACCCCAGGAGAAGAAACATGAAAACAAAACAATAACATGTCATAATTAAGTTAAATAAAATATCTTAAAACTTGACAGTGAATGACACATTCAGAGCAACAAAAATAAGAATGAAAGCACATTTTTTTTTTATCGGAAAACATGCAGGTAAGAAGGTAATGGAGCAATATATTTAAAGTATCTTTCAAAAATGAAGATGGAATAAAGAGTTTTGAGCAAAACAAATGCTGAAAGAATTAATCACCAGCAGATCTTTGCTATAAGAAATGCTCAAGGAAGTTTTTCAGGCAGAAAGAAAATGATAATAGATGGAAATTTGGATCTGTAGAAAGAAATGAAGAGCACAAAAAATGGAAAATATGTGGATAGACATATGAGCTTTAAAAATTTTTTTTCGAGACAGAATCTCACTATGTTGCTGAGGCTAGAGTGCCATGGTGTCAGCTAAAATTTTTAAACACTTATTTAATAGGTAACTGTTTAAAGAAAAATAATAACAATGATAATTTATACAAAAGGATAATGTATAATGGCAAAAGTATTTAAAGTATGGAGAGTATACAATGTGTGTTCCACAATAATAGAATTAAATTAGAAATTAATAGCAGAAAGATATCTAGAGAATCTCCAAATATCAGACTATCAAATGATACAACTAAGTAACCCATGAATAAAAGAAGAAATGACTAGAGAAATTAGAAATTATTTTGAACAGAATGAAAATGAAAACACTACATACCAAAAGGCATGGGGTGCAGAAATGTCTCAAATCATTGATAGAAGCTTCCACCTTAAGATAAGCGAACTAAACCCAAAATAAGCAGAAAGAAAAACAATAAAGATAAGAACAGAAATCAATGTAATTAAGGGCAGATAAATAATAGAGAAAATCAATGGAACCAAAAGCTGGTTCTTCTGAAAGACCAATAAAATTGATAAACCTCTAGGCAGAATTATCAGGAAAATTGGAAGACACACTGATACCAGGAATGATAGTGGAAGCATTACTACAGATCTAAAGACATTAAAAGGATGAACAGTTCAGTAGTATGAATTCTTTAGTCTTCTAAGGCCTCTACCTTGAATCAGTGCCTTCCCACATTTCTTACATGCCTAGGTATAAGCTTTCTGTAAGGGAATATAATTAATATGTCTCAGGGCAACCCTGTGGCGTCATGCTTTCATAACCTTCCTCCAGGTTGATATTAGCTCATGATCATTTGAAGACCTGGTCTGTTGAGACTGATGATTTAACTCACTGCTGGTAAACTCACCATCGTCTGGCTGGGCTGGTGAGGGACTCAACCCTGAGGAGCCACCATCACTTTTTTGGGAGTTCCTTAAGAGATGCAGTTGTTTTTTTTTTTTTCTGGCTGCTAGTGTCATGCTACCTTTGTCTTATGTTTTTGCCTTTTTGTCCCAGGCTTTAATCCCTCAGTCTCATCTATCCTCTGCCTGTTCTCTAGCAGTCTCCTCTGGGAATGGTGTCCTCTGGTGCTGTGAAGTTTATAAACTGAGTGGTCTTATTCACAATAGCCAACATTTTCCCCTACTTTTCAGATTTGAAAGATTACCAAAGACTTGAGGGAGTGCTTGTTGTCTCTGACAGGCTGTGCCATCATTCCCCCAGTCTTCTTCCAACACTCTCATGCAAGTCAGAGATCTCCGGTGCTCAGTGGAACCCAAACAGAGGAGTAACTATCAATTTTTCCTTTTCTTAGACTTCCAGGAACTTCACAAGTGATTGCCTTGGGAGGTGAGGTAAAGGATAACCTTTATGGAAACTCAGCTTCCCAAATTTATTGAGCACATACCTACATGCCAGGCACTGGTCTGGGCTCTTATAACACATCAGAGAATAACACAGACAGAAATTCATGCAACTTACATTCTGGACAGTGGCTAGTTCAGTTGCCTTTCTGGACTCTTTATGTAGACTCTCTCTCTCTTTGTGTGTGTGCATGTGTGTGTGTGTGGTGTTGGGGGCATAGTGGTGTTGCACTGCCAGTTATGCTGAAATGGCTTTTCTTAGCCAGTCCTA